>VXBQ01011969.1:0-26832 GCA_013400175.1 Phainopepla nitens | reverse complement strand
TCGGCGGGGACTGCGCCCACAGAGCCCCTGGCAGCGGGGCTGCTGCTGCGGGACCTGGGCGAGGGACGGCCAAAGGCTGCTCCGGGGAGTTGCTGTCGCCTCCCGGATCCTCGTTAACCTCCAGAGAACCGGGGCTGTGAGCGGGGTGATGGCACCCCTCGAGGGGCATCGGGTGCGCTCCGGCTGCTGCTGAGATGTCCCCAGCCTTTGGGCTCCCATGGCTTCTCCTCGCCGCTTCAGATCCCGGCGAGCGAGTCACCGAGCAAACGGATTTGCTTCCTCCCCACTTTCATCCTGCAACATGATGCCAGCCCAGCTTGGAGCTCATTTGATGATTTTAGGGCTCACACAGCGGTTTTGGGGCTCGTTCAGTGATTTCGGCTGCGGCCACGACTCGGTGAAACCCGTCTGCGTTTCTAACACGCAGCTGGGTAGCCGAGCCCGGGGGACTGAGCCTGGAGAACGCGGGTTTGCTGTGGCGAGTCCCAGCTTGGTGTGTGGTCTGAGAGCTTGGTGCCTGTGGCAGTCAGTGCAGCCGTCGTGGTGTTGAGGTTTGGGATCTGGGGTAGGAGGTTTTGAGGTTTGGGATCTGGGGTAGGAGGTTTTGAGGTTTGGGATGTGGGGTTGCAGAGGGATGTTCCAGAAATGTGTTTGGTTGCTTCGGTAGGTGGTTGGTCCTGATACAGCTGCATTAATGGTTCAACAGCTTCCCTAAAATGGAGCCACCTCTGTGTTTGCGCTGGTCCTTGGCTCCTGGGGCTCACCTCTGCCTGCCCAGGCTGGGGCTTTCCCTAGGGATAGTCCCCATGGCATCAGGGTGAGCCAAATGGATCTCGGATAAGCCCAAATGCACCAGGTAGATAAAACACCTAATGGTCTGTCTGATTTGGAACCAGTGGCAGACACAAATTGATTTCTATACAGTAAAACCCTGGTTAATTAAACTTTCTCCTTCCCTTCCCCTCTCCTGAGGCTCCTGATCTCTGCCTGATGCCGTGGCCAAGTCCCGGGCACAGGATCCTGGCCCTGGGCACTCTGCGTGCCCAGCTGAGGCTTTGGTGGTGCTGAGTGGGGAGAAGCTGCTGTTGAGGGTCACCTATTCCAAAAAGATGTCTGGAATATATTTTAAAAATCAGTATTTTGTACTAAAATGACTTTTTTTCCCCCTTCCCTTGGCTTCACACTGATAGTCCCGTGGGCTCTGGCTGCCCTCACCCCTCTGTGCCAGTGCTCGGTGCCTGGTGCTCCTGTGGGACACCAGTGTGGGGCTCTGCTGGGGTGTGGGGCACCGTGGGCAGATCCTGGCAGTGCCAAAACGAGCTGCACCTGCAGCCAGGGCTGCTACTGCCTCTCAGGGCTGAGCTGCAGAGGGGTGGTGGCGTTTGCCACTTCTGGCAGCTCCGGGGAGGGTTCGGTGTGACCCAGGGCAGTGCCTGCCATAAAGCCATTTAAATCCTGTCACGGGTTAATGGCTCGTGGAAGGCTGATGGCAGAGCCTTGGGACAAAAAGGAACCTGCCACGGCAGGTGTGGAGGGAGCTGGCACAGCCCGGATTTCTCGGTGTCATCCCGCCAGGATGCAGCAGGGTCAGTGCCCTGGGGGGCTGCAGGGCTGTTGGTGTGGGCTGAGGTTTTGGGGAGCTGGATTTGGGAGCAGCTTCAGCTCTGCCGTGGGTGCTTTGTGGCTGTCTGTGCCCAGGGTGGCTGCTGGGTGGGGAAACTGAGGCAGCTGGCAGGAGGAGCTGCTCCCTTGGCATCCGTGGAGGACTGGGAGGGTAGCTGTGGGGATGTGTGGGTCCCACTGAGGGCAAGGGCAGAGCACACGCCTGGACTTGGCACTCATGGCTGGGGACCCCCTGAAGTCTCCCCAGGGGCAGTGTCACCCTCCCAGAAAGCCCCACACGTGGTGGGGTGCACTGGGGACAGCACGGGCAGCTCGTGCCACGCAGACAACAGGCTTGGCTTTCAGGGGCTGAAGGTGTCTCCTGTTTGGTGACATGGTGTGGGGTGGGGGAATAATCCCACTGTGGGTCCTCCCCATCGCTCTTGGACGTGCTTCTCCTCAAGCACCTGCTGTGACAGAGCGGGGTCATGGCTGCAGTGGGGCTGCCTTCCCAAAACCTGGAGCCTGACACCCCTCCCTCTGTCCCTCCCTCCCTCAGGTGATGCTGGTGGGCGACTCGGGGGTCGGCAAGACCTGCCTGCTGGTGCGCTTCAAGGACGGCGCCTTCCTGGCCGGCAGCTTCATCTCCACGGTGGGAATCGACTTCAGGGTGAGTGCCTGGGCCTCGGCCCTTCCCGGGGCTCTGGCAGGTGAGTGATGGATTTTGCAGAGCAGTAACTAAACACTGCTCTGAGGACTCAAACCTCGCCAGCCGTGCCGGCTCCAGCCGGGGCGCTCGGGCTGTGACAGCAGCAGCAGCATCTTTGTCACAGCTCTGCACAGGGATGGGGAAGCGTGTCCTCTGCTCAGGATCCTGGGGATAACTCCTGTAACAACTGAGGCCTGACATCTGCCCACGAAAACACTCCCCTGAGGCAGTTTCAGTGTTTTTTAAGAGTTGTTAGTTTGGTTTTTTTTTTCTTGAAACAACAAAGCCAAAACTGATGTAAACCAGAATGGAAGAGCACAGCTTTGGGGTGCTGGTGTGGGGCTGTGTTGTGCCCAGGGATCTCTGAGGTCTCAGTTTGGTTGGGAACAGCCAGAGAATGGGAATGCTGGAAGAGTCAAAGGGGCAGTGGTTGGAGCTGTGCAGCTGCAGGGAGGACAGTGGGAACCTGCTGCACACAGGGAATAACAGGTGCACTGGAGGGGAGAAAGGGGATCACTGCAATGTGCCCAGAGCATCTTTAGCCAGGCAGGAACACCTGAGAACCAGCCAGGGCCCTTGTAACCTTCTCTTGGCCGTGGTTCCCTGGCTGGGGGGGCTGCCTGGGGTCTCTGTGGTTCAGTCAGGCCCTGGCAAAGGAGATCCCCACCCCTGGGGTGGGACAGCAGAGCAACAGGAGCGGTGACTTTACAGAGCTGGCACCCCAGAGTCTTTAAAGCAGCTGTGCAGGGCTCGAGGCAGTTTTGCCACCAAAGCAGCAGCCAGCAGCACGCCTGGCACCAGGATCAGCTGCTCCCTGTCCCTCACCGGTCCCCCAGCCATCTGCTCCCTCCAAGGTGTGAGCTTGTCACCTCCCAGGATTCCTGGGCAGTGCTGCTCTCCCTGCCCTGCTCCTGGGCTGTGCTGTCTCTCTGTGCATGGATTTGGCTCCATCTGGGTGCTCTGGTGGGTGCTGTGAAGAGCTGGTGGTGCTGCCACACGCCAGTGCTGCATCTTCCCAGCCACCTTTTCCCAGCAGGATCTCAGATCTTCGCTTTTTCCTGGAGCATTTCTGATGAGTGTCTCTTGTAGCCTGCTGCTTGGCTGGGGTGTGAGTGATGACTCGCTGGTGCAGGGACATTGGGAAGGGGTGAGGGACAAGAAAAGCCCGAAGGAAGGAAGGAAGGGATGTTCACTGCCTAGCGAGGCTGGGGGCTGCTGCAGGTGAAATGGGTAAATTGGGTTCTGTAATTCTATACAAAGGTAATTACACAGTGTTTCAGGTGTTCTTCAAATAAGAGCGTTTTATTACTGATTGCGGTGATTGATACCAAGGGCGGCCATAAAACCCTGTGACTTATTGATTAGAGTGCTGAAATGACTGTACTGAGAAGCAATCAAATTAGGGTTAATTCACTTCTCTAATAGAGCTGCTAGGGCTACATGTCTCCGAAATGAGCAGATTATACAGTGGGGGAGATCGTGTGTGTGCCCTAAAACTCATTATTATCATCCTCGTAAGGCATTCATAATTTTGAGGGGACATGGAAATAGTTTTTTGATGTGCCTCTCCGTTCCCACCAGGATAATCCTGTTTGGTAATTGTCCCTCTCGCCGTGGGCGCCGCGCTGCAGATGACGCTCTGGGGTGGCAACACTGGAGGCTTCTGCTGGTTTTAATTTGTGTCTTTTTAATCACGGAGCTGTCGTATCGCGGCTCCTTCTCGCCGCAGCCCCGGAGCCTGGCAGGGGCTTTGCTGGCTGAGGCAGGCGAGGCTGTTGGCGAGGTGGCAGCGGGGGGAAGGTGTCACTGGGGTTTGCTGTGTTCTTGCTGAGCGAGCACAGGGGGTTTATTCTGGGGTTCTGTGGGGTTTTGGCAGGGTTTGTGCCACACTCTGAGCCTGGCTGGCACCGGAGCCTGCGGGGACCTCCCCAAGGCCAGCGCGTGTGGCAGCTGCGCTGCTGCGCACGCACGACCTTGTGTGGGACCTGCCGGCTCCCTGGGGCCCATCCTGGCTCAGGAAACCACGGGCATGGAGCTGCCCTGCTCCTGGCACTGTCCTGGGGACCGTCTCCACTCTTCCTGATGCCATTTGGTCCCTGCAAGCGCTCTGGAATGGGATGGAGCCCCCACGCCAGCCCAGCTTCCTCCTCTCCCCGTCCGCTGGTCCCAGTGGGCTCCAGGATCCACTGCTCATTTTCAAGGATGTCAAACCATTAGATGCACCCAAAGCTGTGGCTAATGGATTACATAGGCCAGAGCGAATGTAAATGAATAGAAATCCATTTAAAATTAATCTGGCATTACTATTCCTAATGGCCCCTGAGGTTTGTTCCCTCCTACTGTTTTATGTGAGGGAGAACTTCCCGCGACGTGTTTGTTTATTATCTTTTCTTAAACAAAGAAGGATGTTGATCTGAATGTGTTTGGAAAACAAACCACTGATGCTGGGGAAATAAAGATGATTGTAATATTACAAAAGGCATCAAAATGGCACCTGTTGGCTTCGAGCTTTGGAGGTGCTGAGTCCGCAGTGTTCCGTCCCGGGACAATTTGGTTTGCTGGGGGAGCATCTTTAGCTCCTGGGGGTGACCCCAGCCTTCCCAGTTCAGCTGGGACAGGGCCAGGGTGTCCCCGAGCTGAGGGTTTGGCTGGGGGTGCAGTGCTGGGTGAGCTCTGTGGGTGCCACCGAGGCAGAGCCCTGGGCCAGGGGTCCTGCTCCCGGCAGAGCTTTGGCTGAGCAGAAACCTCTGTCTGAGCTCCTGAGCTGCTTCCCCCCAGGGTGGGGGACAAACCCTTCTCTGCCTTCACCATCTGGATCACAGGTGTCACCTTCAAGGTTTCATTGCTAGATAATGAGGGGCTCAATTATTGCCCTCCCTGAGCTGTGCCGAGCCACAGCACGAGGTCTTGTCTGGAGAATCCTGGCAGGTGCCTCTGCTTGAGGGGGTCTCTCCCCACAGATCCCCGCTGGTGAGGGCAGAGCAGCTCTCTGGGCAGGCTGTGTCTGCTTTCCTGACTTCATATGTTCGGGTTCCAGGGAGAAGGGGCTCCTGGAAAAGAGCGGGTTTAGTGCTCAGGGGTGTGAATCTCGATTTTCTCAGTGCCGCGGAAGGAGCTGCCTCTTCTTGTAATTTTGGCAACGCTGCCGAAACCTCGACAGAAATTCAAGCTGCGCAGGCAGCGGGACTTGTGTCCTGTCGTGACAGCTGAGTGATGGGAGGGAGGTCTCGCCAGAGCAGGGAAGCCAAAGGGACACGTGAAGCCGCTGTGTCGCTGTCCCCAGTGACACCCGGGCTCCGTGGGGCTCGGTCCTCACGGCCCCGAGCTCTGCAGGGTTGGGCAAGTGAAGATTTTTGTACTAATTGGACCTGAAAGGAGAAGAACATAAAAGAAAAAAAAAAATTACGGATGAGCCTTTTCTCCCTGGGAAGAGGTGCTAATGAGCTTCTTTGCATTAGCAGGGGTGATGGTTCCTGTGCTAATCGGGGGATGGAACTTTCTGGTGGAGTTCCGAGCAGGGTGGCTTCTCTCGGTGTTCTCCCGGGTGTGCTGGGGTGTCACTCCTCTGTCGCTGCCCCGAGGACAGGGAACAAAGCAGCATCACCTGGCAGCGAGCTGAGGTGGTGCTGCAGGAGGGAGCCAGCCCCGGTGCCTCGGCACAGCTGCAGGCTGCAGTGGGCACAGGGGATGTTTCCTTTGAAGGCTCAGCTTTGATGTGCACAGGTTCACAGCGCCGGGAGGGGTTCAGCTGCTCCCCAGCACGGCCCCTCGGGAGGCTCCACGCTCTGCTCCAGCCTTGGCTGTGCCCTGGTTAATCTGGGACAGCCCCGTGCTGTAAATAAAACCTGTCCCCGTGGCCCTGAGCTCTAAGGACTCCTGATTACACTCAGCCCTGTGTGATGTGGTTTTTTTACATGGGAGAGTCGTTGCATCTCTGCCTGGTTTTTGTTGTGTTTGTGTGTGCACCTCCCATGGGCTGCCCCCGGCTCCTGCAGCCAGCTGAGCTTTGCAGGAGGATGGGAACCTTTGCTCCAGCTCTGCAGGGTTGTAGGGGACCAGTGACCACGGGTTGGATTCACCCAGATGCTCCTGGGTGTGCGTGTGCTGGGAGAGGCGTGTGGATGCCCCGAGCCTCTGCTGGTCCCCAGTGGGCACCCACATCCCTGCCCTTGGGGCGATGCTCTGCTCCCCAGCGTGTGCCCAGCATCCCAGCCCACATCCCTGCCCTCACAGCCTTTCCCCTTTGAAGGGCTGGAGCAACCTGGAGCCTCCTGAAAGCCAAGGGCTGGCTTTTATCTCAGCGGTTGGCACAGAGCATTAGCAAGGCTCATTTTCTGATGGATCAATCTGGAAAAAGTGGGAGGGGAGCTGCTTAGGCCAGAAGAAAGAAACGGAAATAAATTAATTTCAGTATCTTTCTGTGCAAAATTAGCCCTGGATGTTGGAGGGAAGGAACTTGAGCACTGGGCAGAGTGTTTAGTCTTTCCTTTGCTGTGTGGGGTCAGGGTGGGGGTTTGCTGCAGGGCGGTGGGCTTAGGTTGGTCTCCAGGGCTGGAGCTCTGGAGGGAAGTGGCCTTTTCCTGGGAGAAATATCTTGATGTTGCCAAGCTGCTTGGACCAATTTCCCCTTTATGGGGCCGTGCCAGTGGCAGCAGAGGTGCAACCAGGAAGGGGAAGGTGGGGCAGGAGCGGGCAGGGGATGCCTGTGCTCCCCACTTGGGTATGCCCATGGCAAATGCTTGGAACTGGGTGACCTTTAAGGTCCCTTCCAACCCAAACCTTTCCGTGTTTCTGTGTGTTTCCAGCAGCTCTCTGTCTGAAAATCAGTTTGTTCTGCAGCTCTCATTGCTGGATGAATTTTAATAGCAGCCAGTAGCTGATTTCATATTTTTGCATTTCTCACTGTGTGGAGAGCTGGGCTCAATTTGCCCAGAGCAGATTTCCATCCCTGCAAGTGTTCAAGGACAAGTTGGATGGGATTTGGAGCAGCCTGGTCTAGTGGACGGTGTCCCTGCCCTCGGCAGGGGTTTGGACCTAGATGATTTCTGAGCTCCCTTCCCACCCAAACCATTCCAGGAGTCTCTGATGATCCCTGTGATGCTCCCACCCCTTCTGCCTGGTCCCAGGGTATGGACACAATGCTGCCACCGGTGCTGTAGGGGCCAGCTGTGCCCAAACCCAGCACGGGGAGGCAGATCCTGGCAGTCTTGCCCCGGGAGGGCAGCACAGGTCAGCTGGGACACGCTGGGACTGCACCCCTTGTGCCCTCGGTGTGTGACTCTGAGGGTGCTGCTCCTCCACAGCTGCTGCCCCTTCTGGGCTCTCAGGGCAGCAAAGATCCATTTTCCACGGGAAGCCAAGCCCTGCTTTTCTTGCCATGGCTGCTGCCTCCCTTGCAGAGGGACACTCACAGCTTTGCAGTCGGTGCCTGTCATTTGCATGCAGGGGCTCAGTTGCCAAGAGATGCTGCGAGCAGCTCCTGGGCTTTTCTTCATCCCCCTTTGCCTCTTGCTTTTGGGAAATAACAACCCCCAGCCCTGCAGCACAGCAGGGAGATGCAAACCCCGTGTGCAGGCGGTGATCCCAGTGGATGAGGGACTCCATTCCTGCCTTGGGGAAGGCACAGAAGGAAGATGAATGTCTTCAAAGCAAAGAAGTGCTTGAGCAGCTGGAGTGGCAGCCAGCCCCAGAGCCTGGTTAAGAAAACTCTTAACCAGCTTAATCCTCTTTGCAGGATGGTGGGAAGGTGCCTTCTCCACCTCCTTGGTGTCAGAAATACCACCCAGAATAGTTTGGATGTGGAATTTTGTATCCATTCCAGCTGACATGACAGCGCTGCGGATGTGGGGTTTGTGAGATGCTTCTGGAAGGGCACCAGCGTCTCCAGGCTCCTGCAGCCCTGCTGGTGCTTGGTGCCTTCCTGGTGCCTGTTGATAGCTGGTGTCCCCATGGGTCTGTCCTGACCTGGAGTGGTTGGAAAAATGGATTTAATTAGCTCAGGGAGAGATCAGAAGGCCTGGGCTGCTCAGGAGCTGCAGTGCCAGGACACAGGCAAGGAAAACACAAACTTGGCAGCTGCTGGTGGAAGGAGGGAGGTTGTAAAGGTGCTCAGCACAACCTGCCCCTGTATCCTCCTGGTCAGAGCTCTGTGGGAGCCCAAAATCCCTACAGAGGCTGGGAGCCATGGGCAGCTCAGCTGGGAAATGCAATTCCCACCCATCCACAGTGTGTCTGGGGGTGGGGGTCAGATCCCTGCTCCAGCTCAGCAGGATCACTGTGAAGGAGCAGGGTGAGCAGGAGCTCGGGCTGGGGAAGGCTGTGGGCACACGGCTGGGCCGTGTTGGCTCCTCTCTGGCTGCTGCCAGGTGGGGAATTGGCTCTGGAGAGGCCAATTTGGGCACTGGAGCATCCACTGCCATGGATCCGAGCCGGGCTGGATCCGCTCCCGGTGCCAGGACCTGTGAGGGAGTGTTTTATAGTCAGTAAAACATTTAAATGGGGCCAGAGTAAGTCTAAATGGTTTCAATATTTAATGGAATACATTTGGCTTAATTTCTCTTTCATCTTTTATTTGTGATAAAATATTGAACTCAGCTGTGCAGAGCTGGGTTGTTCTTTGAAAGCAGAGGGAAGGTGCCCAGGAAAGGGGAGACAAGTGGGTTTTGGGGTGTCTCTAACCCCTCCACTGTCCCCAGAACGGGCATTTGGGGCATCCCTGCCCCGTGGCTCTGCCTTGCTCAGCTCCTGTGGTCCCCTGAGCCCTTGCTGCCTCTCTGCTGAGCCACTGCCTCGTTTTGTTAATGAATTACTGCTCCCAGCAGGCTCTGGGGTTGGATTCCCGGGGTGGGTGTTGATGATCTCTGTGGGGAAGGGTGAGGTGCCACTCCCGGGTTTGGCAGTGCTGCAGTGGCAGGAGCTGACTCTGGCTGAGCCCACTGGCTGCTTGCTGGGTGTTGTGTTGTTCTTCCCTGGGAAACACCTTTCCCTTTTCCCCTTTCCCCAAAGAGCCACTTCCCTGAGACCTGAGCCACGAGGGGTCCACTCCATGGGGCTCTGCTGGAGCCTGTGATGGTGGCACTGAGCATCACCATGGCCAAAGGCAGGGTAAATGTGCCAAAGCCTGGAACAGCGAGCACCAACAGGTCAACCTTGGGGAAAAAATGAGAAAAAAAAGGGAAAACCCACCCCTATCCAGGCAGGTCAGAGCTGTGTTTGGGGTGGAGGGTGCTGCAGGTGTGCCCCTGTCCTTGGATGGTGATGGGGCACACACTGTTCCTGTGGCAATGGGGGATTGAGGGCTTTACCTGCAGAGCCTTTGGAAGCAAAATATTCTGTTGTTGGCACCTCGGGCAGAGCTGGGCACTGCCCCTGCAGCTCCTGGCTCCATCCCAGGGTGCTGGAGCTGCCCTGGCTCGGGATCCCAGCAGAGCCCTGGAGCTCACACAGCTTTGTTTGTCTACCAGGGACTTACAGCATTTTTAATCCTGGCTCAGCACCGAGTCATTGCCCTGAGGCACTGGTGAATCTTTCGGAAACAACAGCAAATAATTCATCTTTGTGCCTCCGCTGGGAAAAAGCGTTTCTCCCTGACCATAACTAGCGTGAGTTGGGAGCTCGTGGTGCTTCAGCTGTAAAGGGTGATGTCCATTGCCCCGGGCCCTGGTTGTCCCAGGGTGAGGAGCAGTTTAATGGCTGCTTTGGGGGGTCTCAGTGATGCTTCTGAGCCTGAGGAAGATTTGGTGTGGCGGGGCTGAGTCAGTTCTACCCTCAAGAGGTCAGCAGGCAGGAAGGGTCATCTACTAGGGGCCATAAAAGCACTAGCACATCTCTGAGGGTGTGACTGGTCCTGGTGTGAACACCTGGACAGGTTTTGTTCCATTCTGTGTGGGTTTTTTCTATTTAATTTATGAAAGGAGGGGAGCGGTGGGAGCCGTGCCCAGCTGCTCGGGTCAGACACCACGTAGCCATGGCATCCACCTCGCCAGCCCTTGTGCCATCTGCCCGTGCCTCGGGACGTTTTCCTCCTGCCTGCCAAGCCTCGATGTTCCCAGGCTCAGTGACACGCTGGGGAAATGGAGGCTTTGGCTTTTCCAGCTTTGCCTGCGCAGCATCACCACGGCAACGATGCCGGGGAGGCTCCGTGGCGTGGACGCTGTTTGTGGGGAGGAGCGGCTGCACCGCGGCCACGAGCCCCGTGTGCGATGTGTGCCCGGCTGAGGAGGAGCTGCGGGTCCTGCCCCACGCCAGGGCTGCTCCTCCTCACCAGCACCGAGGCTGGGCTGGCCCCGGTGCCTGGCACATCCCCCCGGGGAGAGCTGGCCGTGGCTCCCGGGCTCCCGACCTCGGGACAGCTCCCTGTTGATGATCCCTTTCCCCCCAAAGCCAAGTGCAGGAGGCTGCTGAAGGCACCTGGGCAGCCCCAGCCTGTCTGGGGAGTGTGGACCCCACCGGTGAGGGGGTGAGGACCTTGCCCTGCGCTGGATGCTGAATTTGGTAGAAATTGCTGGATTTGCTTCTCGTGGCACTCACCAGCAGCCAGTCCCATCAGTGCCTCCGTGCCTTGCTGCTTCCTTGGAGCTGATGATTAAGAAAAACACAGCTGCAAGTGTGGATGAATAATTCAGCCCAGCCTCACTGCTGGGGGGCCGAAATGGAGACTCTGTCCAGGGACCTTCCTTGGAGGGGAACGATCCCTGGGTGAGCATCCATCCACAGTGCCCTGGGCAGTGCAGGGCCAGTGCAGAGCCCTCCTTGGGAGCACGGGAGCCCTTCCTGCAGCTCCTGCAGCCACATGGCCAGGCTGTCACTGGTTCATCTCTTTTCCCTGGCGTTGAGCGCGCTCGGCCCTAGAGCTGTGGGGAAGCTGTGACGCCTGGGCTCTGCCTCGCCCTGTTTTCCTCAGAGGAGGAGGAAATTGCTGCTGGAGGGATTGTTGCTGCTCCTGGTGCCAGTTTTTAGAGCTGAGCCTGGATTTGGCAGCGGTGCTGGGCAGCCCCCACAGCCCCAGCCCTGGTGAAGGGCTGGCAGCTGTGCCAGGCTGGTGGGGATGTGAGCCCTCCGTGCCATGTGTCCCTGCCCGTGGCAGGGCTGTGCCCTCCCTGCCAGGGCTCTGCTCAGTCAGTGCTGAGGAGCTGAGCCTGGAGAGGGGCTCCTGCTCTGTGGGGCTGCTCCCCAGACCCCTTGGCATCGGGGTGACACGTCCAGGTGGCCTCTGGCAAGGCTGGGGCTCAGCGAGTGGCTCTGTGGCTCAGCCCGAACTTCCCTCAACCCATTCATGAGCTGCACTTACCAATGTGCATGAATTAATGGGAGAAGTGCTCAACAATGCCGAAAATAACTTTGTTCCCAAGCAAGCGTTAATGCCTGGCAGATGGGATGTGTTTTTCCCTCCTGCATGACACACACGTGAGGTCAGGTTGTTCCTGACAGCTGGGTGTGCTGGGGGAGAGCAGCGTGAGCAGAGCAGCTCTGGGAGGGCTGATTCTCTGGGGATCAGCCCCTCAGCCCAGTGCAGAGATGGAAATCCTCTCCTGAGGACCTGGCTGCTCCAGCTGGAGTTCTTGGCTGAGGCTGGGCTTCCCAAATGTGCAACAAAAAAAAATCAAGGAGATTGTGTGTGTGGGTTTTGGTTCAGTTTTGTTTGTAAAAGGGTTGGTAGTGTCTTGGAACAGCTTCCCAGGAGCTGGTCTGCACTGCCCAGACCTCCAGCACCCACAGTGAAGGATTTGGGGTGTTTTGCCTCCCTGGGGTGATATCCCAGCACATTCCTGGCTTGCAGCTCTGCTCCAGAGCCCCACATGGGAGAGCAAATGGTGGAGTTGGGTTGGCCAGACTGGGGTGGTTTTGGTGTGGAAGCGACGGTGATGTGCTGAGCACCTCTGCATCTCCCAGGGCTTTCAGCGGTGCCCAAACCTGGGGAAGAGCTGCTCTAGTAGAGCAGAAAATGGGAGAGCTGGGCCTGCTGCCAGGGAGAAGGAAAAGCTTTGCAAAGATCAAAGCTTTGAGTGCTCGGTGCCTGTGCTGGCGGAGCCCTGAGCCAGGGACACTCCTGTGCTGTGGCTTCTGCCTTGGGCCACCTGTGGGTGCATCTGAGTGGCCACTGGCAGAGGAGAGATGGGGCAGGGAGCTCAGCCCCTGTGTCCCCAGCTCTGTCCAAGGGGGATTTCAGGATTGCTCTTGTACAAGGGACAGGACCATGCTGGCATTGGCACCCGTGGCAAAGGGGAACCACTGTGTTTAGTGAGGAGAAGGTGAAAGCTCAGAAAGCTCCCCTGGATTTTGGGGAGCAGCCACGGGGCTGAGGAGGGTCCTGCCCTGCAGAGAGGGCCAGGACCTGCTGTGTTGCAGCTCTGGCTGTCCCTGTTGCTGCTGCACCGTGCAGAGATGAGCTGTGGTACCAGGGAGCACTGGGACCTGCTGGGTGCCACTCCTGGAGGCTGACTGGACTCTACAGGCATCAGAAAATCTCATTAGAGCTGTTCTGTCACTCTCTTTTCCTTGAATCCTTCGAAGAATCTGGGCTCAGGTTTGCTGCACAGCAGTTTTTGGGAGCTGTCTGCCTTGGCTGTGGGTGAAGGATGGGAGTGTTCGGGATAAAAAGCTACAGATTCCTTTGTCAGGTCTCTGGGGATTTCATTTTCTTTAGGGATGAGAAGTGCTCTTTAATAATGCTGTTTGCAGTGCTGTCTGCAGACGCTGCTGTGTTACTGCTGGGTGCTGACAGAATGTTTGCTGCCGGATGTTCAGCCCTGATTTTTTTTTAATTGGATTGTAAAGTCTTCTCAGAAACTTCAGGCAAGTTTTCAGCCCAGGGCTGGCTGCAATCATTGAGGCAAATCCTAGAATCGTTTTGGTTGGAAAAGACCTTTAAGGTCAGCAAAGTGCTGCTAGGCTTTATTTCTCCCCAGATAAACGATTCCCTGTCTAACAGGACCTGATGAGCCATTTTTCATCTCTGTGGCACTGACAGGGCCGTGTTTGCTGCAGATGAAAAATGATAGAGCAATAAATGCTCCGTGGAGATCCCTGTTCAGCTTTGCAGCGTGGCATGGCCTTGATGAGGAAAATGAAGATAAATATGTCGAGCATCACGTTACTTATTCCCAGTATTGGCACAGATCTGCGTGAGCCATCTCTGCCCCCTTTGTTTCCAAGGCTTCCTGATTTAGAAGTAAGCAGAGATATTTTTAAAAACATCCCTTCTTTCATAAAGAAGGGGGAAAAGAGATGGAAGGGGTGAGTAATGCAGCCCAGACCATCCCTGGGTGGGGAGGATCCCATCCCGTGTGTTGGGGCTGCAGGGATGGGCTGCAGCCCTCCTGCTGCCTGCTGCTTTCTGGTGGCTCTGGTCTCCAGGGAGGTTGTAGCAGACCCTACCCTGAGGAATCCTGAGGGTGGGTTTCTCTGGCTGCCTGTGGGATTGGGGCTCAGGCTCACTCCCAAGTGTGGGGACACCTCAGAGCCTGGCACGGCCCCGGCTCTCTCCTGCTGGGATGAGCCCGAGCAGCCCTGTTGGGCTTGAGAGCATCAAATCTCATCTGCCTGTGCCTCCCTCAAGGAACCTTCCCATGGAGCATCCCAGGACTTTGCTGGTTTCTGGGAGGGAACACGACCCCCACCCAGGGCTGTGAATGCTGGGGGCGATGCCGAGAAGCAGAGCAGGGCTGAATTTAAAATGTATGATCCTAAGCAGATCCTCTTACCTCTAATCTGTCCCTAAGACAGGATTCTCTTCTTGCCAGAAAACCCCTTTATTTGCAGGCTGATGTGACTAGAAGACGATAAGTCACTAATTCTTCAGTGTGTCTGCTCGAACAAGAGCCTGGACTCTTATCTCGGCAGGGCTGGCAGCCAGGGAGATGTTAATTGGGATTTAATGTAGTGAACACGGCTCTGGACAAAGGCTGGTGCTGCTGACATCCCTGGGGCGCTGGCAGGGTGCTGTGGGGAAGGGGCTGTGCCCAGCTGGAGACCAGGGGGCATTTATGGAGGGCCGGGCTTGTGGCTTCTGCAGGCCAGGCGTGGCAGAGGGGACAGAGAGGGGTGACCCCTGCAAGGGGCTGTGGGGTGGCTCTGGCACCAGAGCAGGTTGGAAGCGCTGTGTGTGTGGTGTTAATCTGCATTTCCTGGGATCTGCCGAGGAGCTGAGCAGCAGCTGAGCAGCCAGAGCACGTTGTGGGCTCTGAAGGGATCTTGGCACCGGCGCTGCAGCGGCTGCAGGCAGGAGTGTGCAAGGCCTGGGGAGGAAAACATCCCAAGGCAGAAGTTGCTATTTTTAGCTGCTCAGTGCAAATACACAGAGCTGCTGAGGAATTCATCACCTGCCCCGGGAAATGGATGGTTGGGATTTTTCTCTGAAGGGAAGGTTTATGGGAGAGGCAGAGGGAGCAGTGCTGGGGTGTTTTGGCCACCCGGGTGTCCCCTCGGCTGCTCATGAGTGTCTCGGTGGTGGCAGAGCTGAGGAGGAGGAGGACGAGAATCATTGAATGCCATTCCCAGTGCCTGGGGCATCCTCCAGCCCCACACAGCACGGCTGGAGCAGCACCATGTCCAGCCCTGCCTCCAGCCCACATCCCTGCCCATCCATCCCCATTCCCAGAAGCTTTCTGCAGGTTCCAGCACAGCCTCAGGCTGTGCCCTGCCCTCTCCTGCAGGGAATGTGCTCCTGGGAGGGTTTTCCAGGCTGGAGTGGTGGGCTGGCTCTGTTCCCCATGGAGGTGCTGATAGCTGGTCTGTGCTGGATTTAGAGGCACAGCTTGGATTTAGAGGGACCGGGTTTTTGGAGCACTGAGGGGGCACGGTGGGGCTGCTCCTGGGTCCTGGCCTGTCCCTGGGATGTCCCTGAGCCAGGAACTGTGCCTGGAGAGTGCTGAGCCACCAGGAGCAGCTCCCTGGCTGCGCATGCCTGGGAAAACCTCAGGGTATTAACGAGCAAGTTTAATGCAGTGTCCTGCTGTTTTGGGCAGATTTCCATATCGATCCTTGATCTATTTTTGCAGCCGCCGTTGGAGGTGGTAGTTATTTGTGTGCCTGCTGTATCACAGCTCATCCCATTTCCTCCTGGCACAGGAGTGTTTGTGCTCACAGGGGCTTCCTGGGCTCTGCCAGGTGGGAATTTGGCTCCTGGTCTGGCCCTGGCACGGGGCTGGGGTGCTTCAGCATCCCTTCAGCCAGGCCTGCACTGCTGGGTGCCTCCTGGCTTCTGACATAAAGGATAACCCAATCTGTGCCTCGCTCCCGGGTGGCCTGGCCCGGTGACACCACAACCTAGTGACATTTCTGGGTGGCTGCACTGTCAGTCCCACAGCTCATTACTGGCACTAATTAACTCTGTGCTGCCCCAGCGCCTGCGCCCGCTTTGATCTGTAGTCACTAATGCCATTTATCCCCATTTTGGCAGGAATTTGCCCCCCCTCAGCTGCAGGAGATGCCTCCGAGGCCCAATGACATTTGAGGGGCTTCTTTTCCGTGGTAAAAGTGGAGCCCCCCTGTGCAGGGGGTGCTTGGGGGGGCACTCCTGGGCAGCACCACTGCACCCAGCACCAGTCACAGGCTCCAGGGAGCCAGGGTGGGGGTCCCCCGGTCAGAGCCTGAATGGTGCCAGCGAGCAGCTTCCCATTTGTCCAGTTAATTGCAAAGCAGATTGATCCGTGTATCCAATTTAACTTTAAAGGCTTTAATGAATGAGTTCATGCGTGTAAGAGCTGGGAGAGGCCGGCTGGTCCATGCTGCTGGTCCTGGGTTGTGCTGCAGCTTCAGTGGTGTGGGCTCAGGCAGCTGGGGGTGTGCCAGTTGCTCCCGGTGGGATCCACAGCGATTCACTGTGGGGACCCTGTGATCCGGGGCGTGGATTTGCCCATCCTGCAGCTGCTCTGAGGGCAGAGCAGGGTGGCACTGCTGGATCTGTGTGGGAGCATCGTCTGTGCACGTTTCATGCAGCACGCTCCATGGCCTTGCCCTCCCTCCCTCCTGCTGCTGCCGGGCAGTCGTGGCCACGGGACCGTGCCCGGGCTGCAGCCAGCGGGGCCTCGCTCGGTGATCATGCTGCTCTTCATTGAGGACCATCTGCACTCGGTAATTTAATTTTTCCTGCATCTGCAATGTTCCAACTTTGTTTATCTGATGTCCTGAAGATTATTGAACTTGGGAGCATCGTGTTTGTCCGCCGCAGGCACTGCAGGCATTCCACTGCGGCCCCGGCTGACGAGATTGCCATAACGTTTGCACCGCCCCGGGAGAAAGGACACCAAAACTGAAACTGGGAAGGGTGGCAGCAGAGCGGAGGTGCAGGGATGGTTTTCCTGCCCGAATTGAGGCAGGAGGCTGCTGGGAGCGTTCCCTCTGTTCTAGCAAACGGGCTGGGATGAGGAAGGAGCCCTGGGCAGCACAGCCCGCAGGGCTGGCAGCGCATTTCACGTCTCAGTGCATTGACACACGGCGTCCTTTGTCTTTGGATGTTTATTAGGAGCTCAGCCCCCAGCTGTGCCTTGGAAGGGCTGACAGGAGGCAATTGAGGCATCTCCTTAAAAAAAAATAAATAAATTGGAAGCTGGAAAGTCACTTAGCCATGGTATGGGGGAGACCTGGGCATGTGGTTCATCTGAACCACGCTGGTGTGTGCTGCTGGCAGCAGCCCCTGCCCTTGCCCAGCCCAGCTCAGCTCCTGCCTTTTCCCACTCTGCTCCTCTCACCTCCTTCTTGCCTTCTTCATCCGTGTTCTGCAGCCACCCTGTGCTTGGGGGCAGGCAGGGATCCTGGAATCCTGGACTGGTTTGGGTTGGAAGGGACCTTAACCCACCCCCTGCCCTGGGCAGGGACACCTCCCACGAAACCACATTGCTCCAAGCCCTGTCCAGCCTGGCCTTGGACACTTCCAGGGATCCAGGGACAGCCACAGCTGCTCTGGGCAAACTTCTTTGGGATGCAGGGAGGGCTGCTGGCAGGAGTGATGCTCTGGCTGTGTCTCCTGCCTGCAGGAGCACTTCTGCAGCTTCTCACCCTGAAACCCTGCTCTGTTCCACACCCAATCCTCAGAAAATCAGTTTTTCCTCCAGGCTGGTCTAGCAGCACCTGGATCCCTGTGCTGACTTTAATTAGGTCTAAGCATTTAGCTCCCTAAAATACAGGTCAGTTGTAATTAGTGTGACTCCTGTTGCTGCCGGCTCCGTGTTAATTAACTCCTGAAGTGGAGGTCAGCACATGTGGGGCACCTTTGGAGCTTCAGCTTTTTTGGCTGCTCACCAGGTTCTTCAAGGTGGCTTTGGCCTGGATGATCCATGCTCAGGGCCACATTCTCCCTCCCTCCCTCCCTGCCACCCACGGTGTTCTGTCAGCCTTGAAGCATGGCCACACAGGGGACAGGGCCACGTCCCTGGGCACAGCCACACTCTGCTCTGAGCTGAGCTGGAGGTGCTCATGTGGCCGTGGGGAAGGGCACCTGTTTGGTGCTGGTTTTAGCATGATGCTCACTGTGTCCTTGTCCCTTGTCACCATCCATCACACCAAGTGTCCTCATCCCCTCGTGCCAAGAGCTGGGGCCTTTGCCTGCCTCTGCAGTCCCTGGCACGGTCCCTGGCACGGTCCCTGGCACAGTGGTATTGGCAGCTGGCTGCCAGCAGCTGGGAATGGTGTTTGGAAAGGCACTGTGCCAGTGCAGAGCCTGAGGGATGAGGCTGAGCAATGAAGCTGAGGGATGTCTCTAGGTCTGGCACCTGGTCCAAAAGCCAGGAGGCAGGGTTCTGGAGAGCAAGGTGAGCTCGCAGAGTGGATCTCCTGCAGAGCACACACCTGCCCTGTCTCAGCTGTGGCACAGGTTAGGCCAGGGCTGTTCCCATCCTCTGGGACGAGGTGGAGGAGCAGCTCCGTGCTGTTTGCCTGTGCTTCTGCCCTGGGGATGGCTCTGTCCCTGCTCACCTGGGAGCCCCAGGAAGAGGCACCAATATCTGGTGAGCACTTTGTGGCAGCGAGGACCTTTGGTTTAAGGCACTTCAAGCCTTCAGGAGCCCTGGTGTCACATCCTGGGGAAGGCTCAGCTCCCCATGCAGGGAGCCCTAAACCCCCGGCCGGCTCCGCGAGCCGCGGCTTTTCCCCGAGTGCTTCCCAGCTCCCCCACCCAGTCCCTGGCTGCCTATTTTTACAGCTCCCGGGCTGTGAATCACTTCTCTCCCCCGTCTCAGTCGCTGCCTTTGAAGGTATTTATAAACCTCGGCCGTCTCCCTGTGCTGCCTGAGCAGACGGAGGCTGCAGCGCTCCGGCTCCCTCCTGCCCTCTCCTCCTCGCCGGATCCTTGGGGAGATGTGCAGGAGATGAGGTGCTCCCTCTGCCCTCGTTCAAACTATCCCCTGGAGGGGTGTGGGATGTGCAGGGATGGATCCCTGGAGGGGTTTGGTGGCACTGCAGTGCTGGTGGCACGTCCAGTGCCAGGGCTGAGCCAGCGGAGCCCGGCTGGGGTCACTGCAGCCTTGGCCATCCCCTGGCCACGTGGCACAGGAGATGGGAGCATCCCAAACCAGCTCCAGAGCAAATGGAGGAAATGGGATTTAAATTCTCACCAGAGCAGCCAGCAGCTGCCTCATCCCACCGGTGCGCTGTTCCCTGGCCGTGTTTCCAGCACGTCCCACTGATTACTGAGCTAATTTCTATGGATCTGGTGAGCAAATTAATCTCCTCTCTGCTCCTTCCCCTGAGACCGCTTGCATTCCTTTAATGTGTGGAGAGGCTGGTGCAGATTGCGGGGATGGTGGTTGCTCTGGGACATGGTGAGGATCCATCTGCTGCCCTCCCTGTCTGGCACAGGCACCCTGAGGGGCACTGAGGGGCTCCCACACAGCTCCCAGCCCTGCCAGGGCATCCTCCCACACTAAATATCCTCTTGGCTTTGGGGAAAACCAAATGTGGAGGGACACTGCCCCCTCTCCTCCTCGGTTCCACCTTTCTTAAAACAAAGCAAAACCAGATGGGAAAACATCCTGAGAGAGAAACCAGGAGAAAAACAGGTCCAAGAGGCAGGAGCAGGAGTTATTTTTAATTTGCTGGCTGCATGTGGAGTGGCTGACTGTCTTTTGAAGGCCATTAAGGGGCGATACTGGTGCTCATTAATTTATGGCCAGAGGTCTCCAGCCTGAGCTGGGTGTGGCATTGCCAGGGTTCAGGTACCCAAAGAGATGCAACTTGTGCTGATACAGGGAGAGATTCTCTGGCTGGGCCGTGGTGAAAACAGCTCTGCAGGTGCTGGGACCAGTGGATGGGAGTTTAAGAAACAGGAGAGGGGATCAGCCCGAGGGTTTGGGATGGGGGCTGGCTGTGTCTCCCTTGGCGTTCTGCAGCTGCGCTCACCCCTCACCACCCTTTCCATTCTCTTTCAGAACAAGGTGCTGACGGTGGATGGGGTGAAGGTGAAGCTGCAGGTATGTCCCCATGTCCCTGGAAGCATCTCCCTTGCTGCCCTGGGTGTTCAGAGATGGACAAAGCAGAGGAGCACCCCCAAAATGGGGTCCCACCAGTATCCTTTGTGATGTCTCCTGCCCTGGGATAGCCTTATGGACCCTTCTGGCTGCTCTGTCCCCTTGGCAGGAGCCTGCTCAGGGCTGGGGGCAGTTCTGGCCACGGTGATCCCATCCCAGCCCGTGTGCCCCTGCAGGCAGAGCTGCTCCAGCCCCCTTACACCTGAAGTTTCTCCGAGCCCTTTGCCCGGAGCTCGGTAACACAGAACCCTCACGCAGCAGTGTGCACTCTGCAAACCTCCTGCTGCATTAAGGACTGATAAATCACATTAGCAGGTCCCCATGCATCCATCTGCTCCATGGATTTTCCGATTAATGGCCGTGTTGGGAGCCTTGGTGTCATGTCCCCACACCCAGGAGCGGGAAGAGGCTGCTTCTGTGTTTATTGCTCCGGTCATTTTTCCTACTGATGTCTCTGGGAGCAAAAGCTGGGGAAGCTTCCTGGGGTTGCACCATGCTGTTTGGGCCGGTTTGGGTGGGTCTGCTCAGGTCTGACCTCTCTGCTCCTGTCTGCCCTCCAGATCTGGGACACGGCCGGGCAGGAGCGCTTCCGCAGCGTCACCCACGCCTACTACCGGGACGCCCACGGTAAGCACGGCCACCTCTGCCCTCGGGGAGCCCTTCCCTCGGGCTCTGGGGGCCCTGAGCTGCCCCCCAGGCCAGTGAGCCAGGAATCACCGCAGTGCTCCCACGGGAAGCAGCTGCCGTGGATGGAGGAGGCTCTGCAAACACCAGCAGCGCGAGGTGTTGCTGTGCTGGATCTGAGTGTGTTCTGTCTCACAGGGACCTCACGTCCCCAGCTGTGACCTGCCACAGGGGCTGTGCAGAGCGTGCTCTGAGCCACGGCTGGGTGTGGCACAGGCACTAACGCCCGTCCCTCTCTCCACAGCCCTGCTCCTGCTCTACGATGTCACCAACAAGGCGTCCTTTGACAACATCCAGGTACAGCGGCGCCCCCGGGCCCTCCCTCAGTGTGACTGCCCGGGCTGGGGTCGTGCGTTCGTTTGGGAGGTGTGTGCTGCAGGTGGGAGCTGTGCTCACTTGCAGAAGGGCTGTGGTCACTGCTGAGCACCTGCAAGGACAGGCAGGGGACAGGCAGAGAAGGTTTTCCCTTTCACAGCAAATACAGGGTGATGGATCCACTGCTCCGGCCAATTAACGCTGTGTAATTACAGCACGGGCAGAGAACTTGCTGCGGTAGCTGAGCAGGAGCTTTCCCCAGCCAGCTGCTCCCTCATCCCCTTCTGCTCCTTCAGGGTTGGGCACCTCACTGCCCCCCCAGCTTAGTCCAAGCCTGGCAGGGAGAGGGTCCCGTCATGTGGCAGCTGCCCAGCCCACCTGCCCTTCCTGCAGCCTTGGGGGCTTCCTGGTGCCACCTGAGTTTGCCCCCTCCCACGGGTCCTTCAGGGCAGCTGGGCAGCGCTGCTGGGGCTCCCAAACCTGGCAGAGGGGGAGAGCAGATGCTGCCCACATCGCAGTGGGGGGGTCAGGGACACCTGGGCACTCAGAGTCCCCTCCCTTCGCCCCACCAGGCCCCGTGTGGGTGCTGGAGGCCACCTGTGCCAGTGCTGCCAGAGCACGTCCCGAGCCAGGAGCAATCATCCCAGACTGAACTGGGTGTAATTGCTCACGTCCTGGCCATGAGAACGCCCTGTGCATCCACGGGCAGCAGCTGTGCCTGCACAAACACCAGTGCCCTGCTGGCAGCAGCACCCTGGGGCTGTGATGTGTCACACCGGCTCCTGGGGTCCCACAGCCCCTGATCCCCCAGGGACCTGGAGCTGGGACTGGCCAGCAGTGGCATTTTCCAGCCTGAGGAGCTGGATGGCTCAAGGAGGATGAATGCTGGGTGTTAACCAGGCTCTGGGTCTGCCCTGGACTGGTGACCCTGTGAAAGAAAATCCTTTGGAGGTTTCCCATTGCTGGATAACACAGCCCTGTGTCTGCAGCATCAGCAATCCTGGGGACACAGAGGGATGTCCCTGCAGGACACACAGCCCCAGTGGGAAGGAATGAGCACCCAGGGGAATTGCCAGGCTTTGCAAAGAGGGATGGAGCCACAGTGGAGCCAGGAGTGACTCCAACCATGGTGGAACTGAGCACCCTGAGCCCAGCCTGGGTGCAGTGTGGTCGGGGGCTGCAGCCACGTTTTGGGCTCCTGCTGGGTTTGGGGCAGGGATCACCAGGGACCACCGGAGATCTCCGGGAATCGCCGTGAGCCCAGCAACAGCACTGGAGACAGCAGGGGGCTGCTGACACCACGGGGTCAGGGATTACAGGGAATTAGAGCAGGTTTGATTGGATTAGGCTGGATTAGAGGGCAGGGAAGCCACCCCACAGCTCAGGGAGGCAGGTTCAGGTGCCTGCTGGGAGCAGTGTGCTCGGCACAGGACACAACCCTCGGCCTCGTGCTCTGAAAGGAGGTTCAGTCTGGACATCCCAGCTGAGGGGGAACTGGGCTCAAAGCCCCACAAGCACCCCTGGGCAGATGGAGTGGGCAGGGGGCTCAGGAGGCTGCCGTTTCCCTGGGAGATGGGGTCTGGTAGCAGCCAAAGGGGGTCCCCCAGGGCTCGGGGGCACCCCAGGGTACCCCCCTGCTGACAGGGATCATCCGTGGAACATGCCAGCACTGCTTGGGGTGGCAGCACTGCCCACCGAGGGTGTCCGTGCCAGGTCATTCCCGTTCCCCTCCTCCTCCTGCAGCCGTTGCCAACCCCTCTCTTTGGCTGTGTCCTTCCAGGCTTGGCTGACAGAGATCCATGAATATGCACAGCAGGATGTGGTCCTCATGTTACTGGGAAACAAGGTGAGCCTGGCCCCAGGGCTCTGCCAGAGCCTCCTCTTCCTCCCACGCTGGAGCCACAGGCAGGGGAGCCTGGCAGGGCGTAAGGGGACAGGGAGGTACGCGCTGGTGACCTTCCCAATCACCACAAATCGCTCTTTGCCATTCCCGTTGCAGGTGGATTCAGCCCAGGACAGAGTGGTGAAAAGGGAAGATGGAGAGAAACTTGCCAAGGTAGGAGAGGTACCTGAGGATATCCCTGAGGGTGTGCACAGGAAATGGTCACCTGGAGACCAGTGTGACCCAAAATACACCTGGCAACACTTGGCTTTTTTCCCCTTGTCACGCTCTCTCCTTTCTCCTCATCTGTTCTTCTTCCTTTAAGTTTCTACTAACACCTCTTGTTTCTTTGTCCTCAAAAATTACTGCCTGAGAGCCCCTGGGAGCACCCTGGGAGCCACTCCAGACAGGGCTGTGTCTCATCCCGCAGGAGTACGGAGTGCCCTTCATGGAGACCAGCGCCAAGAGCGGCCTCAACGTGGAGTTGGCCTTCACAGCCATCGCCAAGTAAGTGACCTGCAGTGGCCTCGGCACGGTGAGGAGCTTGAGCAGTGTCCAGGCCACACTGAGATCAACTGAGCTGGGCAAGGCAGCCTGGAGTCACAGAATCCTGGGATGGTTTGGGTTGGAAGGGACCTCAAAGCCATGCAGTGCTACCCTCCTGCCATGGCAGGGACACCTCCCCCTGTCCCAGGCTGCTCCAAGCCCTGTCCAGCCTGGCCTGGGACACTGCCAGGGATCCAGGGGCAGCCACAGCTGCTCTGGGCACCCTGTGCCAGGGCCTCGCTATCCTCACAGGGAAGGATTCCTTCCAAACATCCCATTTATTCCTATTTCCTGTCAGTGGAAAGCCATTCCCCTCTCTCCTATCACTCCATGCCCTTGTCCAGACTCCCTCTCTGGCTCAATCCAGACAAAATCCTCTCGGTGCCAGAAGCAGCAGCACAAGAGTAACATCCTTCCCCTTTCCCAGGGAGCTGAAGCACAGGTCCATGAAGCTGCCCAACGAGCCCAAATTCAAGCTGCACGACTACGTGAAGAAGGAAGTGCGAGGCTCGGGCTGCTGCAGGTCCTAACGTGTGTTTGTGCAGAGACTCGGGCCCGTGGGCAGTGTCTGCATGTCTGTCTGTCGTGTCTGTGTCTGCCCCGAAGGCCGGCTGAGAGCAGGGCACAGGAGCAGCAGGAAAAGCTCTCTGGGATTCGGCAGCCCCGTGGCTCCCCCGGCCAGCTCCTGCCCAGCCCACAGGTGGGAGGTGGCTGTTTGGGAAGGGGCTGGGCTCTCCTCCTCTGCCTGCTCTGGGAGGCTGCTGTAACCTTTGTGAGAGCCAGGGGGAACCAGCACCTTCTCCCCACCTGGGAGGAAAGAAGTCCTGAATTCCTTTTTCTTTCCCTGAGTACCTGGCATTCAGCTGAGAGCCCCGGCCTGGGCCGTGCAGGGTGTGTTTGAAGGCAGCCCTTGCTGCAGTTGCTTTCTCCTGTCTGTCCATCCCTGTGAGGTGGGACACAGCTTCCACAGTGAGGGATTCTCCTGTTCCCTGCGAAGGCAGAGCTTGGCTGAGCGAGCTCCTGCACGCCTGGCTGTGTACAGAGATTCCTCAATGTCCATCCCTTGGGGAAAGGCTCTGCTTCTCCTCCTTCTGCCCTTTCTAGTACTTTGAGAAGAAACCTAATGTACTGCAGCTTATTCTAAATACCTTCCTGTAAGTGTGATGGTGTTTCCAGACTGCAACAGCGCTTTGATATCTTCAAAGTTCTCTTGGGCAGCTCTTTCTTTCCACTGCAGAGAGCTGGAGGGAAGCTGCAGGCAGTGGTTCTACAGGCTGCAGACTCCTGCCAGCTCTCTTCAAGGGCCTCCTCACCCCTTTGGTCTGTGTCGGGCTTTTGGCTGTTTTTTTGTCAAGCTGCACTTCTCAGTACAAATCTGAATCTGGATGAAGTGTTTGGCCTTTGGCAGTTCTTCCCTTTGACAACTCCACGTGCACATCGGCAGGTGCCCGCTGCGCCGAGCCTCGTGGCTGCTCCAAACGACACACAGTGACCCTCCCTTTGCCCTCCAGATGTTGACTCAGATGCCCCTGCTCCTCATTTTCCTGGGATTTTTGGCTCCAGCACTTCATTTTTCCCAGGATTTATGTCACAAGGAGCCTCTGCAGCTCCCACATGCTCCCAGCTTCACTCCTCAGGGAGCTACAGCAAAACGAGCAGCCACAGCTTCACAGGGTGAAAAAGGATCTTAAATTATTTTTTTTCCCTAAATAGTATTTGAAGGGAGAGACGAGTCTTAAAATGGTCTGATTTAAATTTTCAAACCACTTGTGGAGAAGCTGCTGCTGCAGGAATGTTTGCATTCCTGGCAAAGCCTGCTGCCAGTCCTGCAGGTGAGCTCTGTGCTGGGGGGGCTCTGAGGGCCCCCTGACCCCAGAAATGTTGTTTTGTGTGGGGCAGAGGCAGGAACAGCCAGGCAGCTCCACTGTTTCCTCACCCTGCCCTTGGAGCAGCAGCAGCCCCATCCCAGGTGACAAGGAGTCTCCCTCAAAGCAAAATTCAGGACTCCTATAATGGGTTAGGAGTCCTACGGTCAGGCTGCCACCTTCCTTCTCCCTCAGACTGGCACCTGTCTGGGTTACAAAGCTGCCAGCTGCTCACTTCCTGCTCAGGGTGGGTCTAAAACCAATGAACCCTCCTTTCAATGAGGCAGATGCAAACGTTCCCCTCTGGAGCACCTCCAGCCTGCCCGTGGGGAACAGACTCTGCCCTCCCAGCCGTGTCTGTGCTTTAGACCCAAACCTGGAGCAGGCTCAGCCCCTCTCCCCCAGTGTGGCACTGGTGTCCCAGCGCCTGGCCCCAGAGCTCCTCCTCACGGCCATCTGGGATTTTTCCGTGGGCCTGTGCTGCCACCACGAGGAATGGCTCAGCGCAGCGTTAATTATTCCAGTTAATTGCTCAGCGAGGACTCGGCCTCACCTGCAACATCCCATTTCTGCTGGCTCTTGTTTACAGCTTTTGGTTCGTTCCTGTTAATAAAATTTTTTAATAATCTCCAAGGCTACGGCGGTGTTTTGATTGTCTAAAACGCACAGAACTGTCTCAGCCATTCAAATATTCCAGCTCAGCCTTGACACCCATCAGTTTAAACTGGAGATTATCCCTACAACATTTCCCTTAGTCTGTGGAGTGACATGTCACAAATAGAAGCAAGACCCAGACTTTTCAACACTTTATTCACCCATATGCTACAAAATTTCCTTTATATAGAAGCCAAAGCAGAAATACAGCAGTGAAGCACTTACGAGTAAGGCAGGTCTTGAGACTGAGAAAACATTATAGGAGTAACTTATTAAAATTAACTTATATTACTATTATGTTATTATATAGTAATAATTATATAATAACGCTTTTATAATAAACTTATTATAAATAACTTATTATAGTAACTTTTTAACTGTTATCTTCCAAGGCGCTAAGCAGAAAAAAAGATTTAAATTCTCCATCTGCACACTGTAGCACTAGAATTAAGAGTGTAAATCCCTTCACTTAACACTGCTGCACTCATCACTTTGCCAGGACATTCACCTTGAACAACCCGCGAGGGAGAATAGAAGTCGGTGAATTCTTTCCTCCCGCCCATTCTGCAGCTGCTTTTTTAACGCTTCAAGAGCTTTAAGAGCCGCCTCGATGGAGCAGTCGCATTTCCCCAGGGGGCTCAGCCCCACTTACCGCAAACACCACAACGGGGACACCGCGTTTTACCGGGCGCTGCCGCGGGTCAGGCACGGAGTCTCCGGGACGCCGCCACCGCCGAGTGCCGCTTCCCGCCGAGCCCGAGCCCTGAGGGGAGAAGGCAGCGCGTGAGGGGGAGCAGTGCGCCCGCCCGCCCCGCCGGGCGCGGGCACCGCGGACCTCAGCCGTGGCTGCTCAGCAGGGGCTGCGGCCGCCCGCCGCCCTCAGACGAGGTGTCAGAAAGGTAAATGTGGATCATCACCGGCCCGCCCTCGGTAATCTCCCCGTCACCGGCCCCATTGCCCGCCCCGCTCGCTCCCTCCCGCCCGTCCGTCCGCTCCCGCACCTCCGCCTGGAAAGAGCGCGCGTGCGCTACGCTGCATCTTTTATGGCCTCTGCGACGCCGCCATTGGTCAGGCTGCTGTGGCCACGGCCAATCGCCAGCTGTTGGCGTGACC
>VXBQ01011967.1:21560-42154 GCA_013400175.1 Phainopepla nitens | reverse complement strand
AAGCTGAGGGGTGCAGCTGACACTGCAGAGTAACACTCTGTTGGCATCCCCTGAAGGATGGGATGCCAACAGAGGCACCAGAAGGGGCTCAAGAGGTGGCCCCTGGGAGNTCTAAATTGGAGAGAGATGGATTTATTGCTGGATTTGAATGGACTGTTATTTGATGGATAACAAAGTGGTCGGATAGCCACATTCGGAGGGCTGTAGTCCATGGCTCGGGGTCCTGATGAACATCAGTGACAAGTGGTGTCCCTCAGGGATCTGGACTGGGACTAGAGTTATTTCATTATTGGCGTAGATGAAGGGATCGTGTGCACCCTTAGCAAATTGCAGAAGACACCAAGCTGAGGGGTGCAGCTGACACTGCAGAGTAACACTCTGTTGGCATCCCCTGAAGGATGGGATGCCAACAGAGGCACCAGAAGGGGCTCAAGAGGTGGCCCCTGGGAGCCTCAGGAGATTTAACAGGACCAAGTGCCAAGTGCAGCAGCTGGGTCAGGGCACCCCCAGTACATCCCCAGGCTGAGAATGAACAGATGGAGAGCTGTGGGCAGCAAGGGAGGGAGGGATTTCAGTGCCTCCACTTCATCCTGGTGAGGCCGCACTTGCAGAGCTGCCTCCAGCTCTGGGGTAACCAGCAGAGTGAGAACACGGACCTGTTGAGGCAAGTCCAAAAACAGCTTCTCTAGAAATTTCACAGTTTTGAAATCCTGATAACCACCATTCTTAAAGTACAATTCTTAAAGTACTTTTTTCCTCTGCTGCAATGATCAGTTGAATAGGAAGCCAAATATTAATCCATATTACTTCTGCCCCATGAGCTGGAACACCTTTGAACCCACTTGAGATAACACACTCCCACCTGGAGCACATGAAGGAAGAGGTGTTGTGTGAGGACATCCCTGCCTTACCCCTCAGCTTGCAGATGGCACAGGGACACTGTTTTTCCATACAGAACAGAGATATGAGTTTTGGCACATCCATGTAGTAAGTGGAAAATGATAACATTTTCCAAAATTTTCAAAAAAATCACCTCCTGCATAGTATGTTTTTGAAGCTTTGTTTTATTTGAAGAAAAGAAAAAAAAATTCCCTATTTTAATAACATTTCAGGAAAACATTTTAGCCATCTCTCGCTTTTGGGAAGTTTCTGCAGATACTGTAATACAGCATACAATATATAAATATATAAATATACAAGCAATAAATTTAAATGCAATTTAAATACAATTATTACTCTCTTTAAATAATAAACATGTCAAGCGTCAAAAAACCATTCTAGGTCTACTGTGCTTCAGTTTGAGTCAAAATATCATTTGTTCCTCTTCAATGACTATTTGAGGGAATAAAATGACACACCTGTTAAATTAACATGTTTAATGTGCAACAAAGCTGTTCATTTGTACAGTAAATAAGTTAAAAATTTGATTCTCGTGTAATCCACTATTCAACCTGACTGACTGCTGAACCTCCCTAATCAAATACATCTATACGATATTGTAAGCTACATTACAGTACATTATTAGCTTGTAAAATGAAATTGCTGCAAAGTTATGTACTGTATATTTGAAGCAGTAACAAATTTACCGGTGATAGATGAGCTAATGGATACGTTGTATTGCAATAAATATAAATTCAGAGTAGCAATTGGAAAACATTAGCATTTTTATATATGAGTTTAGGCATTTATGAGGCTGATCCAGCTAGCAGTAAAAACTGAAGAGGTACTCTTGCTAGCTGCCATTTCCTTTTTGGACTGTTCTGAGTAAAAAATAAGTGCTCTTTCTTTGCATCAGTGCTTTTATACCCAACATAAGAGACCACTGATGAAATTTTGGTAACCAGCTATTGTTCCTTTCTCTAAGGAAAAGTTCTCTGTAGACCTTATCTGCAGGTGCCCAAACACTACTTAATAGCAATTTTTCATGGCTATGCTGTCGGTGTTTTTTCTGCCCTCCAGTCTTTCTCTCCCAGTTTCCCCTTGAGCTGCTAAAACTACCATTAACTATCCAACAACTGCTGCTGTTTAGAAGAAACAAAGCCGTTTCAGGAAAAGAGTCAAGAATAAAGTGGAAAAAAAAGCAGAAAACAGCAGCCAGCTGCAAAGGCTGGAAGGAGGTCTGGAGATCTCCTTGGTCTTCTCCGCCTTGGAGACCTATTTGGGCATCTGTCACAGAAATTTCTGAGAGAATGGGTTCTCCATAGTCTTACAGGTGGTAAGCTGGTACTGTAGGCAATTCCCCCTGCCAAGGCAGAACACCAGGACAACCTTGAGAGGGAGAACATTGGTAGCCAGATTTTGAATATCATCTATGGTAGCAGCCAGAGTTGAGTTGAGGGGTGTGGTGCAGGAGGAAAAGAAGGGGCGAGCCAGAAGGAAAGGGATTTAACCTAAAGACTTATAGAATGAGGACAAGGCTGGAAATTTTTATATGGAAGTGTGAAGTTGATCAAGAACCATCAGCATCCTCATGTGTTCAGAGCTCATCTTGCAGGCTGTCTGAGTCGTGTCTTCGTGTGTGCTCCTGCACAGTGGTGTTTTACTCAGCAATATTTACTTGGCATTTGCAGCCAATATTTTCTTCACACACTATCCTTTTCTTTCCAGCTTAGTAAAATGAGGGGTGTGTTGCAGACTCACATGCCACAAGGCATTTGTGATAACAGCAGAAGCATGTCAGAATGTAGGTGCAATTATAGAGTTACTGGAACAGGCAGAAATACAATAGTGTTTGGGTGTTATAATTCAGGTTAATGTGAAGTGCCGTTAGTTTGCTTGTCACTGAATAGCCTTTTAATTATGAAGTCTTGAAACTAAAACATGCTGCATTTGGGTAGAGACCAAAGCTATATGTCACCATTACTCTAAATTTATAATGATGATTATGGTAGACAGTCACCTACCTTTTTAGAAAAGGTAAAGCACAGAGGCTGGTGAATTAATCAAAATCTGTAATCTTATGCACTAAAAGAGCTGTAATACACTATTTCCAAGCAAATAGACAGGTGCTCTGAAAATGTGGAATGTAAGGAGCATAGAGGGATCTCTGAGCAAATTTGAATTTGTCCTAGACTACTTATGTCATCTTGTGAATTACTTCACTTCACTGTACTGAATATGAAGTGGATATTCAATTATTTATAGGTAATATAGCCCATTCCACAGTCAAACAAATCAGCAAAAATCACAACTGGCTAAGACTTTTTCCTAATCAGTACTGCTAAATGTTATTATTATACAAGGACAAGTAAAATAATTTAGAGAAGACAAAAATTATATAACACTTTTTTTGATAAGCAGCTTGTAAATCTGCCATTTGTCTATTTTTAAGACCTATTACTGTAGCATATGTGGGACTTCCAAGTGCTTGTGAATGTATCTTAGCACAGTGTCAAAGCTGGAAAATTTCATGATTATGAGACCTGAGAAGAGATAAGTTTATAGAAGGGGAGACACAAGTGCCTCCCAGGTCTAGTAGCACATGGCCACATGTCAGCTCACACGATGGGGGGATTCAGGCACGCACGCTGCTCCTCACAGCTCTCATGTACACACACACACAGGTTTCTGTAGGAAACCTGGAGGCACAGAGCAGAAAGAAGCTGTGGTGTGATGATTTGGGCTGGAAAACCAGATCAAACCACAGAAGGCAACCACCTGGTAACCCAGGCAGAGCCCAAGCTTTTGAGCCCTAGACCTGAAGGCATCCTCTATGTTGTGAACTCAGGAGCTCATTAGTGTAATCACAAAAACACCAAAAAGGTGGATGATACTTGATTACATTTGGAGAGGTGGCTCTACCTTTTTTAGCATCCCAGTGACAACCCTTTCAAAGACAGTGGTTCAGCGTTAATGCTGCTCTGTTTTTACATTGATTAGTGTATATATGCTGTATACTTCTGTTATTCTTGTATCCTCTGCCAAGGGAAAGAAGGATAACTCCCTTTCCTAGAGCGCAGTCTTGTTCTTAAGCTTCCACTGAGGAAAAGTATTGGAGTTTCTGAGCCTTTTTTTGGTCCTAATTTTAAGACACTTGTTTTGGCTTATCATCAGATCCCATTGTCAGACTCCCCAAAATTAAACCTCTTGAGTAGTTCCCTGATAGATAGTTTCCTGGCAAGAAATGTAAGCTGTATTTTACCTTCTACAATTCTCTGTTTCTTTATTCTTATGTGCAGTGATTTGAGCTTCTTATAGCTTCCTATAGTGCCTTTGTCTCCTGTGGTCTGATACTATCCAAAGTTGCAAGACTGTTTGCACAGACATATTTGTTAAAAAAAAATTAACCTATCCTGTGAGCAGGTCCATGGCAGAAATAAAAATTTAGCCTGATTTTTTACATTAGCTGCTCTCCTAATATATTTTTAAAAGACTTATTGAAAGACTAGAGCTTAAATTTGTCTTAAAATGCTGCTTTGATCAGCCAAATATACTTCATTCATACAAAATGTCCTCACAACATTGTGTCAAAATTAAGTTTTGAAAAGAAAATTTCCAAAGATTACTTGACTTGTTTTGCTCTTGAAATCTACCATCAAATCTTAGAAGAGGAGAGCATAAAGTTTTTGAAAAATCACAGCTTTGACCGTATAGGAAATATGAGGTGTTTGGCTTTTTCAAACCTAATTTTCCACTGACTCATGCTATCCACATAAGCAATGAGATACAGCACTACACAGAAATATACAGATAAATGCCTCACTTTGTTTTGTTCAATCTTAATTCATTTGCATAGAATTTTAGGCAAAGGTTCAAATTAGTTCATTTTTAAACTACTTTTCTCCTCACAATTAATATATTTCACAGTCTTGACTCTGGAATACATTATTTTTTTAAATACATCCCTTTGATGACTGTGAAGAATTAATTCTTCAACCTATTTAGTAGACAAATAGTCCATGGCTTAGACCAGCCAACTCATTTTCACTTGTGGATTTGAACTCATAGGTCAGATTCATCAACACAATAATGAGACATTTTCTATATTTCATTTTTTAACATTTTTCATATCCATATTCATTAAAATTTAAGGTATGATAAATAATGAATGGTTCTAGTGATGTCTGTTAAATAAATTCCATAGGAAGAAAAAACAAGAACTTTGTAACTGTTGAGTTGTACTATTGTTTACATTTATAATGTGTTGCCTTAAATGGATGCATTAGATAATTTTTACCAAAACTTCATAATTTATTAGTACTTGCATCATAAGGAATAGAAATACTTATGTTTTGTTGAGAAATTGAAAGGTTTGTAGTAGTTACTGCTTGTTTTGTCAGCCCAGTTTTGTCTATAGCTAAAATTGAAAACAAAAAATTTTGTGTTCTGCCCTTGATTGAAAATACAGTCCATATTTTCATGTGACAAGAAAATTTTGTGTCGCCTTTCATTTATTTTTTCATGATATTCACGTGGCACTACATGTTAGTGAAAATTGCATAGTCTTACCTCTTCCCATCTCTTGGATTTTACACATAAAATACTTAAATGGTTTAAATGTCTTTTTCTATACAGTCTGTATTTTATGTTGTCCACCACATCTATATGGAATGTTATTACATATGAGAAAGTAAAGATTCATCAGAAGTTACACAAGTAAGAAGGCAACTACAGCACTGCTCCCCAATAATACATTTCAGTTTGCACAAGAGAAACTCATTCGCAGCATTTGCGTGTGTTTCTTTGGCTGGTCCAATCTCAAGCAGTATCTGCAGCATGTTACCCTCCGTAGGCAAAATGTGCCTAATATTTAAATAAGTGACACCAATGAGCACTGGAGTATGGGTTGCAATAACTCGGGATTGTGGGAAGGATTTTTTTTTTTAACTTTTCAGAAGCTGTGGCACTTCTCTCTGCACTGCCAAGAATAGATATATTCCCAGTGCAGCACACTACCCATAGAAGGGTAAAAACACTGCACACCAGCAGTGAGGACATTGCAGAGGGTCCTGCCCATCCTGAGGCATCCGTGTGATGAACATCTTGCTAATAGTGACACATATCACAGCTGTCATAAGAAGAGTCAGCACCTTCATAAGTGCTGCTCAAAAGGAGCAAGTCTTCTGTAGATTAATTACTTGTTAATACAACACTATCAAAGCATGTGGGATGTGATTACTGTCTTCTAGGAAACCTCTGCCATCTTGGACTTAACATGGGGATCAATACCATATCTGCTTTTAGAACTATTCACAGGTCTGTCCTGGCTTACCTGAAGCTCTCCCCCTTTCCCGTGCTTCCTTGAAAAATTTGTTGCAGAAAATTAGAATGCAAAAAGAGACGGACCTTGTGCATAGCATAAATACACTTGAGGAGGAAATTACTTTGAAGCCTGATGTTAATCTGTCAGGCAAGCAAAGAAATAAATCAGTTTCAAATCTTGGATGAGATCAAATTAACTGAGATCAACTATTCCCAGGGCTGTTCCACAGACTAAGAAAACAGAGGGAATCCTATTTAATTAGGTTGAAAAAAGGTGTTCAGACCTTTGTATTCACTGTGCCTGAAACAATTTCATCTAATGAAAAATGCCAAAACAAGTGTCACAGAGGAGTTTACTGATTCAAGTGACAAATCTGTCAGTGGAGTATTCCCAGATAGTGGGAATACTGGACACATTTCCATTTGTATCAAGCTGCTGAAGCTCCACAAACCTGCAGATGAAATATTTCTCCATGCTAAGTGTTAAGCAGACAGCGAGCAGATGAAGTGATGCAATCTTTGGGTTGAATGTTTATTGCTCCATTTGAGAGACACATATTCAAAAACTCCTGAGATGTCTTAACTATTCAAATGAGAAGATCACCCAGATTTTGGTGGGCCTGGAAAAGTCAGTCCGTCACAAGAGGATGGTGAAATAGTTCATGCCTTAATGTGTACAGTCAAGACCCATGACAACAGCCTGTTCAAAGTTTTACAAATATTTGAAAAGATCCACTAGGAATATAAAAAAAAATGCATTATAAAAGATGTCATAATTTTTCAACCCATTTTCTCTGACCTGTGGCTCACCTTAAAGAGAAGACATTGTTCTGTGTATAACGTAGGACAGAAGAGGTAGCCTACAGCATGGATCTTAATAATGGTCCACCACTCAGAATATAAATCTCACAAATAATCACAATACCCACAAAACCTCACAATACTCGCAAATACAAAATTCTGTTCTGACCAGAACATTTGAATATTTTCATTATTTAATCATAGGGCTCATGATCTCTTTTGAAATTAATTATAAACCTATGTTGCCACTGAAATATAACTCCTCTAAGTGCATGTTCAATGAATGGTTTGTATTTTGAGGCACTCCTTCATTGCCTTCCACTCCTGGGGAGATTTTCCTTGAAACAAGCTCTGTCAAGACATTGCATTTTAAGAAGATTGATGACATGTTAGAGATTACTGGCATAGAGCCTTACAGTGCCTGCAAAAAATTTCAGCCTGATTCAGCTACCCAAGAACAGACATCCCTGCTTCTATGGGTTTGTTGTGTCATAAGCTATACAACTCTGCCCTCTTCAAGAAAAATAAGATAAAACACAGAAAATGAGAAAAAACTTTCAGGAACCACAAGGAGTGTAAGGTGTCCTGGTCATGTGGAGGTCAGTCAATCTCAGCACCCAGAGCCAAAATAGACCAAATCAGCATAAATCTCTCCAAGATTAAACACTGTTAATTCACCACATAGGCTGCTCCAGAGAAGCCATATGTTCTCATGCTCTCCCACGAGCAGTGAGAAGACAGTACAGAACATTGCATACAATTTCAGTGGTAAGCTGACATCAGCTGCCTATCACACTCTTGACCTAGCTGCTCCACAGTATTTGCAGCAATTATACCAGTTCCTGCATATTTTATTGTAAGCTGAACTGTGAGCAATCATTTTGGTAAGAGCTTACCCAACCCTGGATCCTAATGCCACATTTCATTTCCTTTTCTTTGCCACCAATTTAATTTGGCTTTTCAAAATGACAATATGAGCATCGAGTGCATGCTTCCTCCCTTCAGAAAGCAGCAAAATGTCACTTTTGGATCACGACTTAGAGAGCCTTGAGATCACGCATTTCATTTTGCTGGTCTGACTCACTACCTGCAAAGTAAACACAGAATAATGCAGAAAAATACCATGTAAATAAGTCATTAAAATAAATCATTAGAAGTGGATGTTCTGAGCCAGATATAATGTTTAGTGTAATCCTGCTTATTTACAAAGCATGTCAGTATGTGTTCTTCCCACACTTGTAATGAGCATCAAAGGGCACTTTCCCAACACAGAACTCCCACACAGGCTGCAGTCAGATCTGTGCCCAGCAAGATACATCTTTAAGCTTACTCTAAGGGTCCTGTTCTCAACTAAGTTCATGGACAGTCTAGAACAGTGGGTTGGCAACCCTGAAAGCTGCTACACTAAAAAGACTGACTTTCAGTCTTTTTCCTTAATTCTATACTAACTCAGAGCTTTCACCTGTCATTTTCATTTGGGTCTGGTATATGCAGAGGCTTATCCTGCTAGAGACTTCATAAGCTTTAGGGGGATGCACTGATTTAAGAGAAAAACCCTTTATTTGGGAATCTCACTTGAAGGCAGACATCAATGCCATCACTGAAAGAGTGCTGTTACACATCATGACTTTTGGTTCATTGTGAAATAGAAAAAGTTTATGGGGTTTGCTGCGGATGCAGATCTGCTTTTAATTCATAAATCATGTTGAGATTTCAGTTTCAGGTAGAGTTCTGTAAAGCTTCTCTTCCTAGATAAACAAAAATATAAAGATTCATACTTCATATGTCCATTCATAATGAACTGCAGGGGGTCACTAAGTACACTTCATCTCTTTGGCATGCTACAATACCCAAATAGAAATTGAATCGGTTTCATTGCAAAGGTCATGCACTGATTTTCCTTCCTTTAAATTTCTGAAGCCTATTGTACCATCAACAGTCTTCACTTTTGCAAAAGGTTATGGTAGAAAACAAAGGCCTGAGTCTGTTCTGTCACCAAAGCACTTTCATCACCAAACCTCCAGTTTTACCAAGCCCTCTCATGGTTTTTAAAACCAGACTTCAGTTCATCTTCTCTGGTGCTGGCTCCAAAACTCACTTCACTGGGTTGGGTCATTGCCATTGACTCCTGTGACTTCTGGATCATGTTCTTGGTGAATGGAGCTAAGGATGTTGGTCAAAATGAACTGGGAGCTGGTAACCAAAGGTATGAGCACTTATGTCACTTCTGTACAATTAACACCTCTGTGTACTCTTCCTTCTTGTCTGAGAAAACCAATGAGGCATTGGTTATGGAGTCGGAATGAATCAATGGAATTTTCTGTAATTTTCAAATATATTAAAAATGTTTTGACAAATATTTAGCCAGACTTATTCAACTTAATTCACACTGAACTCTTACTGAACTGTGTTCCAGTTTGCCTGACTAACAGTGGAGCAAGAATGTGAGAAAATCTTTAGGTACACATTGATGAGCTTTAAATGTCAAATATTTTGACCATAAAATGTAATTTAAAATTGAAGATAGAACAATCTAATTTTTTACTAAAATCTAGACACCAAGAGTTTCATCTGATTATTTTGCTTATATATTAGGGACTAAATGATTCAATGGGGACTATAGGTAAAAGAGATTGATTTTATACAGTTCCCATTACTGCTAGTGGGCATTGCAAACCCAAAAGCTCTTCATGCATTTATAGGAAAATAAAAGCTAGGCCTTGTTTTCCTAGCAAATGTAGTTTATATTGTCAGTATTTAACACAGAGATATATGGCTTTTCATAAGAGGGGTTAAAACAATATGTGAACCTTGATATGAAAAAAAGAGGAATCTGACAGCTGAACTGAGTCAACTACATAGATTAGATAGGGAGAGGAAATTAGAACTAGCACAAAATGCTAACAAGCACAGAACAAATAAATGGATAACAGAAAGGAAATTGAACCAATAAAAACAGCAGAAAAAGGGTATTGATGGCATAATTTCAGGCCTAGCAGTTGAAGAAGACAGAAACATTTCATTGTTGAGCCGCCTTTTTTAAAAGATGTTTTACATTTTACATAATTATGTTTTACATAAATTCATCATAATTACATTTGAAAACTATTTTCAGAACCACAAACTTTCCATAACCACAGGACACATGAATTAGCCTAAGCTTTCTAGAGATCATCTCTCTTTTCTTATCTGGAGAAGGGGAAGGAAAAAAGGAGTTCTACTGTCTTGTCCTCACATACCAGACCGTACAGATGCTTTAATGGTATCTATGTGAGATGCCATGGTTTGCCCTGCCTCTTGTACTCCTTTCTTCTCAGTTTGTGTTGTCTCCATACTTTGTGATTTTTCTCATTCTCCCCAGATCCCAGAGATTTTTTGAGGGTATCATGGAGGGAAGGTCCATCAATACGATAGACCATACAGCTGGAAGATATATTTGCAATTTTTTAAGAAGTAGTCTTTCTTCTAGGTGAGTATGATTTTTTTCCCAGTCACTCCAATGCTGAATAAGTCTTTTTGTTCCCTTTGCAGGTCTCAAGCCATTGATGGAGATGGTTTATTGATGTTTTTTTCACCAAATACATCTACAAAACACCAGCTTTTATGGAGAGGACAGAGAGTAGATATGTCAGTTTACAAGCAAAAGCAGAAATGCCGGTAAGCTGCCTCCTCTGGATTTAGCCTGAGATGAAGCTGCAATCCTCCAGCCAAGCAGATGGTGCTGGCTCCTCTTGGATGAAGCCTAAGGAATCAAGGAGTTAATCACTATATACAACAGACTCTGGTTAAGGTTAGTCACCAACAAGTCAATCAGGGTGTCTATTCTGCTGTATCAGAATATTCTGATAATATTCTATTTATATCTTGTGTAAGATTTCAGCTGAAGCAAGCAAAGCATGCTTAGTTAACACTGTCTGCCACAGAATTCAGGGAGACCTGATGGACACTTGCAACACACTAAAGGGTCAGCAGTGTTTTAGATGTAAAATTCACAAGTTACTTTTTTAAAGCTATCTAATTAGTAGCTAGACATGTAAACAAGCTATATGTCTAACACTTTTGTTCCTTTCTCCTTTGTTCCTTTTTCGAGTTTTTTTACTCCCACAACCCTTTTTCACGGGGTAACTTATTCCCGGGAAGACATCCTTTCCCAGATGCTTATCATTCAAAATTTCTGGATTACAACCTTATTTTGATACATACATACATACACACATATATATATGTATGTATGTACGTGTGTATGTATGTATGTATGTATTAGCTTTATTATTCATTAATCTTATTAAAAATTCTTTCAGTCTCTGAGATTACTCTATTATTTCTTCTCAATATATCCCTCCCTTAATATCACTTCCTCAAATAAAATTTAGAGGTAATCTTCTCCCAGGTTTGATTTTACAGGTTCATTTTTTCTTCCAGCAGAGCTTGTACTGGGGCTTCCTATTGAACATACTCAGATTCTATGTCATGAATTTTTTCTGCATTTTGGTTTTGTTCAATCCAGGTAAGACCGTATATGATATTTTTTAAGGTCCTAGCAGTACAGAGACCCTCTCTATGGGTTATTTCCAAAAAAACCCCAGACTTTTGAAGAGCATCTAGCTGGTCTTCACATTTTTAGGTAGCTAGCATAGTTAAAAAATCTGGGCGCAGTCCCATCTCTGCAAATATTAACTGTTAAATATAGAGGAGAATGGTGAGCATGCAGTGTTAGAACAGCTCCACAAAGAACACACATACAGTACTCAAAATTTAAATTACTCTGCTTTGATTGACCTTGTAGGCTAGAGGACACATAAGAAAACTTCTTCCTTAATTCTCAAATATTTATCTTATTTCTTTTTCATATTCACAAAGGAATTCCTCTTCAAGTTTTCTTTGCTTAAGTGTATGTGCTGGGAAACTCAGTGACTTCAATTAAGGCTAATAAGTTCTAGAACAAAAAAAAAAAAAAAAATAAAAATAAACAAGTTTAGAATTTGGGGAAGTGTAATGCAACTGACTTTCTTTTTCCCATGAACTTTATCAAAAAGATCTCTAATGCTGTTGTAAAGTATGAAGCAGTCACCTTGACATATAAGAATAGTAAAAAAACATGCAGCCTGATGTGCATATTAGAAAGTCTGAGAAGCTTTGAGATCTGAGAATGACGAGACTCGCTCTGCAATTCTACATTGTAATGAAATGAGTATGGAAGTGAAAATCCAGAGTAACTGAATTCCAGTTAAATTTCTATTCCCCATATATTTGAAATGTACCTCATGCTTATGCAGTACAACATTTACATACTTAATTTTTAAAACCCACAGCATTCTAGCAAAGATTTATTCCTCTGTGTTGCTCTCATGTATATGTAAAACTTGTTTCTTCTTTAACAAGGATCATTGAAATCACAGAACTGGACCTAAAAGTGAAAAATATTCTGTGTACACAGACCCAGGTGGTACTGTTAGAAAATAATCTTATTATAGGTCAGTGCCAATGGCTTATTTTCATCTGATTGCTATGCTGCATGGATCAAAACAGGTAAAAAAGAAATGTACACATGATTGTGAAAACAAAATGTTTCCAGAGACTGTGTTGTTCTGCAGCCTTTTGTGTTCACTGACATATTTTTAGCAATATTTTGTCTTCATTGTAGCCAAAACTAGTTTACGATATTTTGATTAGTTCTTTGGGAGAAGATTACAGTAAGTTTAATGAGACTTATTCTCTTCCCATACATTGTGCAAAGAGAACGTTACTGCTGCATATGGAAGCTTCTATTTCAACAAATCATTTAGCCCCACCTGAATAGCTAATGGTAAATATAAAAGCCTAAGCTCAAGATTGAAAATTCACTGGGTTTTATCAAGGACAAGGAAAGATATAGGTCTATTGGCAAGGCACCCTTGACTCAGCCAAAGAACTTCTGTGCAGCTTTTTATTGCATTTATCTTGGGCTGTTTCTAGACAAAGGGGAACATAAAGGGCATTACCAGGTCTGAAAAATTGTAGCCGGTTCAGAGTAACCATAATAGAACAACACAAGTGGCCACAAAGACAGCTAGAAAGAGCTCAAAACTTGGCAGCATTTTCACAGAGACACTGTCTTCCAGCTGGTTCATATGACACACTTGGTAACAGAATCTGGTACAAAAGGAATATTTAGGGGGGGAAAAACCCTCTTTGGTAGCTCTGGGCTTTGTTTCAGCCTGTAACTAACTCCAGCTACAGGAAGTATATAGTGAAAGATCAAAGTAAGAGACACTAAGTGAGCCTGTTGAAATGAAGTGTTATAGGCATATGTTCCTCATCTCACAGCTCCGTTGACTGGGTGCTGTAACAGCTGGGATATAAGAAAAATGTTTCAGGCAGATTCAGCAGAAGAGCCTGTACTTCATTTGGCCAGCTCAGAGCTTGTATCTCACCAAAGGACTGCAGCAGCTCAGTGGAGGGATGCTTTATTTCAGCAAATGTGATACAAGGAGTTTATTCCTGTTTTTACACAAATCAGCTCCAACCTCACTGGGTAGCAAGTCGCCAGGGTGACCCTCAAGTCACTGGCCTCAGGACGTGCATCTTGCCTCCCTTCTCCCAAAATCAAAAGCAGGCCAGGGGCTGCAGAATACAGGTCCTACCCTGCCCTCCAGTTTCTCAAAGTAGGAACAATCTCTGTTCTTGACTCGCATACCTGGGCCACCTCAACACACTATACCCTGCTCCTCTGCTTTTGTACAAGAGCTGGTGACAGCCTGAGCATATGATAATGAGCATGATGTGTCTCAGATTGCTCAGCCAGCGCTGTTGCTGGTAAAGTCACAGCAAATTAGGGTGATTTGTGCAATGAATGAGTTTAACAATTAATTTCTTTCCCACCAAGAGTAGCATGGTGAAATGGGTAAACTTGGGAGCTGGAAGAGTGGGTCTCCTACGAATTCAGCCACTGATTTTCCATATACCCTACAGCAAAGGAAGCTTCTCCCTCTGCCCTTCCCACTTCAGGTCTGCGCCATGGGCAGCGTGCAAGCACCTTACAAAGGGATCTTCGACAGCCACACATGTGTCTGTGATCTCAGACACACATTGTTTGCACTGGTTTTGCCAATTTTTAGGAGCTGAATTGAATTATTACATTTTTCTCCAGAGAGAACTTTGTGCTTGCATAAAGATCTGTTTTGCAAAGATATTCTTTACTGGATGCTAAAGATATTCCTACCACAGCTGGTGTAAATATGTCTGAAAAACCAACAGTCATCATACTACTCCAGTATATCTCCTTATTATAATTCCTGATGTTTTTATTCCTCATATTAATAGCCTTTAGTACACTGTAATATTTGGATTTAAAAAAACCCAAAATAGGTATGCACATGTGTATGTCTATACCTCCATGCTCTAATATCTACGTGCTTGCATTGATAATTCTGTCCAGACTTTCCTGTCTTGGAAATGCGCTGCAGTGGCAGGAAGGATTGTAAAGTGCAAATGCATGTATTTGAGGTGGTTAATTTCTGTACAGTATTAAATCCTCAGTGTTAGAAATCATACTACTTATTGAGGTTTTAATAGAAACATACAGGTGAACATAAAGAAGGATAGATAAGACAGAAATTGTAGAAGCAAATACAGTCCAGATATTTAGAAGATCAGAGAGTAGCTCATGCTGTGTTGTAATATCTTTTCGACTTTTTGAGGATCCTCCAGACTATTATATGCCAGCTTAGCTTCTCACCAAGTAATATTAATCTCATCTTAATCAAGGTATATTGGTTTCCAGCTTAAGACTGAAGAGAACTATTTAACAATATCTCTTTTTTTTAAATGGTTGAGTAATTCTCTGGCAGGGGTGGGAAGGGTGAATCTTTATTTATCTAGAGAATTAATATGTTTTATACAAGCAAGGAGTATATTTTACCCCCAAATCCATCCCTGCCTGATTGCCTGAAATTAAAATCTAATTACAGAGTTTCAGCACACTTTCTTTCCAGGCAGAGTGATTTGTTACATGTAAATTTGAGGCAAGTTTGATTTAAATGAAGTCCAAATCCTGGTTTAAAAACAATTCTCTTACCATAGCTAATTGATGCATGTGACTAGCACAGTGAGTTCTCTTTTATGGTTCAGCCTCACACTGTACAGTAAGTGATTTGGCAGTACTGTACCCGCAGCCCTGCCAAGAAATCAGCAACATTTACTTATTGATTTTTGAAGTGAATCTGTATTTTTCTTGAAAGAAACCTGACCATTTTTCATATGCCCGAAAGTAAAACAACAGAGGTTTTATGAAAACGTTTTGTACCTACAACACGACCTAACTCAGTAATTCCCAAATTAGAGGAGGGCTCATTTGCACATGGTTAGAAATCAGATTTTATGTATTTTCTTACAGATATTTGCAATATTAATACACAAGCCTTGGTCCTCAGGTAACGTAGACACCACAGAAAACAGCGTATTTTTGACTTGCATGTTCATGCAAAAGGAGGTTGCAGTCACAGGGTTATCAAGACACCGTCTAAGTTTCCAAATATAAACATGTCAATTATTTCACCATTTGAGGGGATTCTGCTTCCTAAAATCAATGGGATCTTGCATTCTTTGATGCAACTTATTTTTTAACGTCTTAAGTAAAGCTGACAGTTTTTGCTTAAGCATAATAAATTGCAGTGGTTTCTTGTTTTCACAACTGATATCAGAAACACAAGGCAAATTATTAAGATGCAAAATTAGTATTTTCACAACCTACTTTTAAAAATCCACTTACAAAGAATATATATTCTATTTAACTATTTTAAATTGTCTGTCATTAAGTGCAATTTCTTTTATTGCCTTTTATTATTGTTACCTTAAGCAGTGTCAAGTCTTTTACCAAAGCATAATATATGCAAATGAACTGACTTTTATACCTGTACAGCACGTTTATTTTATCTCAAAAGCAAATCAAAAGAACATGTATCAAAAAATACAGACATATGAGTTTTCCCTTGTTGTAAGGACAAGGTGTATTTGAAGCCTGAATTATTTTTTATCCTGAGAGAATATGTAAAAGTATAAACATACACTGCAAACTTAATGCCAGTTGAAAGAGCAGAGTCTGTTCATTCTGCTTCATGTCTCATGGCAATTTGAAGCTTTCTGGTAATAGTATCTATCAGTGATCAGGGCAGGGGGGAAAGTCATGAAAATCTCTTAGCAAACTTGACCAAAACACTCTCGTTGAGAGCCTTAAAAGTTATAGTCCAGGTGTATGATTTTAGACTCCAGAGCAGCAGAGAAGATTGTCCTTAAGGGAAATAAAAAATAACAGTAATAATCATTAAAAAAAAAAAAGTACATTATAAATATGAGCCCAAGGCAAAGCACACTGGCACAGTAGTTTGGGAGCTTATTCAGGACCACAGAGATACCCATGTAGTGAAGACATTCAATAAAGCTATTAGCTATGTACCTTGATATCAATTCTTAACACCTTCCATTCTAAGCACTTTTATTCAAGGAGAATCTGGCAATGAGAGACAGAGAACAACTTTTCAAGTTGATTAGTTTGGTTTCTTTGACTATATAGGAAAGACCTATTGAGTTTTCTGTTCCAGGACACTGCTTCTCAACAAAGGTAAGGGTAAAACATCAATAAGCATCCTAAAAGATAGTGACAGGCATAACCATGAAGGCAATTCATAGGCAAAATGTACTGAAGTAATGCACCAGCCACCCCAACACAAATGCCTTACCCTCATTCTTACAGATATTGACCTTTAGTTTTTATGTAACCTCTAGAATCCCCCTAAAATTGTTTCCTTTCACTCAGTCAGATCTTGACATTTAACACTATACTTAAAAGCTGAAACTGTGGAAAATAAAGTGTTTGATACAGCACTTTCAGAGAATGGGATGATTTAAATGCATGTAGTTATACTGATCCCTTTCCTCAAAATTTCACTAATGAATCGGAGTACTATTTCTCAAGGCAAATAATTTGTCATCATACTAACACTGAAATACCATTGATTTTAGGAGTTCTTCAGTCCAACTTCAGGCAGAAGCTATTTAGATTTTAAGCTTTGGGAAAGGAAAAAAAAAAGGAAGAAAGAAAAAATAATTAATTATTTTTTTTAAATTGTTGGGTTTTTATTAAAAAGCAATCCTGCCCTCAACCCTACAGATATGGGTACAGACAACCCAGGCGGAAGAGAAAGCATCTACTGGAAAGTTGTTTTGGGGAGTCATCTCCATTGTGAAATAATAGCACAGGGTGGGTCTGGGCATGAGCTGCAAGAAGTTGGGGACCAGCAGAGAGATCCAGGGCCGAAAAGAGATGCCAGATTGACCCCTTTTTGTCATATGGAAATTGTTCTGTTTAGCAAGAGCTGATGAACACTCCAAATCCTAATGAAAGAAACTTAAGTAGAAGCAACATTACTTGTTTCACTGGAATAATTTCAGAAGAAATGCAGGTTATAAAGGACAGTGGGAACCTGGCTGCTTAGTTTGCTGGAGCAGGGATGTTCAGTTTCTCTCCCATTAACTAGGTTCAGAGTTACTCTCCTTTCTTGTCCATGTGGGTGGGAAAGGCATGCATCAACTTCCCCATCAGCTCCTCACACTTTGTAGACATTGAGAAACAGAGCAGTTGTAGCACACAGAGGAAGCAGATATTCTCAGATGAGCTACAGACACTTTTGCAGAGAATACAAATGCTCAAAACTGCTCTCTAAACCGAGATCTTTGGTCTATGTCACTGTAGTCCAAAGGACCAACCTACTTTGGAACACAAGTTTTAGTTTAATTGTTATTTATATATTTGTATCTTGTCCTTAGAGATTCATCAGTTACTAAGTACAGTTCATATCCTTTTCTATTGAGATATCATAATTACATTATGCAACATTAGACAAAATGAATTCACACTGCCAAGTGCTGTAATTAAGACTGTGCTGACCAGTTTGATTTTAAAATCTTCTCTTCAGTCATGAGTTTCTGAAAAGTTTATCTTGTCTAGAAAACTCTATGACATATATTCATGTCAGCAGATGGGAATAATTACTCTGAGTATAATTAATGCAATCTGAAGGGCTTCAATAGTCATAGAGTTATTATGTAACTGCACATTAATTAAATGATCAAGTAACTACTCAGTAATTTCATGGTGATTTGTGCTATATAAGATATTTGCATTGCACAAACAAACAATGTTGTCATACAATTCAAAACGGATGTGAATATCTGCATGTTGATACTGAAATGTATGCCAGATTTTTATGATGGCTTGCTCCCGAAACAGCAACTGCCTCTGAGCATATTTTCTGTAAGCAGGAAGATTAGGAGGCACATCTATTTTTAATGAAAGTGTATATTCATTTATACATAAGCCCTTTCATGGGCAAAGATGGAATGATTTCATATTTAGGTTTGAAAATATTTAGGACATGAAACACAGTGATGAATATCTGGGCCCTATATTCACAGCCCCAGCTGCGGAGACGTTGCTTCCCTAACCTGATCTGTATGTAGGATGGAGTACATGGGCTAACCTGTGTTTTACTGTTCATGGTTGCAAATCCCATGCTGCAGGCTCATTTGGAGCCACAAAGTCTGTGAATACTTGGGAGAAAATCTTGGAAATTCAGTGCTGTACAGTGTGGAAAATCAGACAGTACTACTAAAATATCTTAACAGTTTTGAAAGATGGGGGGGTTAAATGAGTCATGGCTGAATTTCATCTTTGGTAGATGAGATTGGGCCGCTTTATTACATATTCTTTGTAGAGGAGTGGTATCTATTTTGGTGTGTGGCAGTGGTTGATACTGTTTCTATTTCAGGCATATTATAAACAGAAATATCATACTTAAAATACCTATACACACTCAAAAGAGAATGCTTTGATTCTTGTTGAATAATTACAATTATTAAATGCATTTTTAATATCTCTTTACACCTATGTGGAATAATACCTTTGAGAAACCTTATGGTTTCCTTTGGATCTGTACCCCAAAGATGCAAGAGATCATAGAACAGCCAGAGGCTTTAACTTTTCTGGCTTTTGCCTTACCTTGTCCAAGGGCTCCAGAGAGGAGCTGAACAAAATGCTTCCAGGATCCTGACAGGTCATTTGCTGTTCACAATGTTTTTATTCACAACTGCCTGCCAGAGAAGTATCAGACATGGGCAGGGTGTGGGGACAGGGATGGTACATTTGCTGATGGATCAGGTGACAGAAGCACATCTTGCCCAAAACTGTAACACACAAAAAAGTTATGCCCAGTAGACCATGCATAACTCACATACCACATAAGGTGAGACAAAATTGTGTGAAAGGTATCAGAGGAAGGATGTTCTGCTCATTCAAGTAGGGTGTAAATAGGAATTTTTTTAATATAATTTGGCAATGCTTCATGTCATCTCCACTCTAAGTTTTGCAAGAATTTTTTATAAGGTTCCTGTTGGGTGCAGGCATCAGCACAGAGCTTGCTTATCTGAAGCTAATACCAAGCATTGTCCTTAGGTTTTGTACCATTAGCTGTTGAAATGAAAGGGCAAAAGGAAGGGAGAGAGGGCAAAGGGGAAAAGGCAAGGGCACAGGGAAAGAGGAAAGGGAAAGCAGGAAAAAGGAAGGGGGAAATGGGAAGGGAAAAAGGGGAAGACAAAAAGACCACAGGAAGGAGACAGAACCACAGGATGAATATTCTGGCACTAAATAAGCTAAAACCCCAGAAGCACACCAACTACTTCTTTATAAACCATCTCTGAAAGAAGTTATGACAAAGAAAAGAAAGTAAAAAACAATGAATGAAAGAAACAGGAACATTGGAAGGGAGGAATGAAAATATACTATGCTGTGAAACTTGCATCAAATTAATATATCATTAGTCTTTGCCAATATTGATTACTTACCTTTTCTAAATTAAGGCAGTATCTATTTTTTCATTCCCTGCAGGGACAAAGCTCAATATTTCTTATTCAGCTGTTCCCTTTTTTACTGTAGTGAGGATTTATTTTAATTTATATATTATATTCTTAAATATATTTCACAAATTCCTTTATTTACAGAACACATGAAAAAAACCTTGTTCAAACAAACAAACAAACAAACAAAAAGAGCTGCTTTAGTCATTGTTCAGGGAATAAAACCATTGGTAGAATATTAGGAGCGCTATTGGCGAATTATATTTATTCCAATGTAACATCCTAATGCATTGGAGATACCTTCCTCTCTCTATGAAGCAGTGGATACAGCTAATGATATCACTAGTGACTAGTTACCAAATTTTTATCTGTCATAGGTAATATTAATGCATTGCATTTTCTTCTGCAACTTCTTCAACATAAACTACTGGCAATGAAACACAATGCTATTTCAAAGAGGCATTGTTATCTTCCTCAATGTCTAAATCCCATTGCTGTGTTATCCTCGCACTTCATGCCCCCAGACTGCAAACACCCAACTTTTGCTCCAAGTCGTGATGCAGATGAAAAATCTTTCTAAGTCTAAAGATGTTAGTGGGAGTTCCCCCATAGTAACACACACTGTAAATCTCCCAATTACTCCAGCCTTCTGCTGGGCTTTCTCATGGGATTCTAAGCCCTGAACCCATGAATGAGCCACAACC
>VXBQ01011967.1:0-18707 GCA_013400175.1 Phainopepla nitens | reverse complement strand
GTATAATATCATGAAGGTACCATTTCCAGGAAAATCAGTCGTGTTTGTAAACTATACCATGGCTTTCTAATTTAAGCTGCAAATATATCTTGGGTTTATTCTGCGTTTATTTTTTGGTTTTACAGAACAGTGTCTGAATCCAGAATACCCTGCAGTTTAGGGACAACAATATTCATCATTGTTCAGGAACACTTGTTGACTGTTCAAATTTATGCATTAAGAGTTTTCTGTCTATGAGTGCCTGCTGATGGGCAGATGGGGAGAAGCAAAATGAAACATTACTAATTTGCAGGGCGGTTTCTATTCTTCAGGTGTCTTCTCATCACAAAAGTTGATCAGCTACAACATGATGTTCTCTCTTTTGGCTGCATTAGTGATGCAGATGGGAAAAGAATACATGTCAACAAGCAAAGCTCAGAAATATTTTTTATTAGATAGTAATACTAATCATAGAGTCTGGAGAATATATTGGTATTTTGTGGCTTAAGTGTAACTAATAGTCTTTCCTCTTGAACATCTAGGATTTGAGAAATTCAGACCCAAACACCATTTCACCTTAAAGTGAACCAGAGGGGTATTTAGAGATGAGCTTTAGCTTCAGAGCAGCACAGGAAAGCTAATACTTTGCAGAAAAGTGTCTGGAAACCAAAAGAAATTTTTCAAGCACCCGTCAAAATGCCCTCCAGACTGCTAGAGAGTTGATGACTGGACTCTCACTACAAGCAGCAAAGTCTTTAAGCTCCAGCAGATAAAAGCAGTGGTCAAGTCTCAGAGACTAGATATTCCCACATGAAACATAATACAGCATGAAATGTAAGGAAAGGAGATCCTACGCTTTTAACCATCAGCTCCCTGAATGAGGCTGAGTGTAAGCAGATGTTGTTGCTGCATAAACAACCGAGCCCTTTGTCCATGTGGGCCTTAAGAGCTTAGCTTCTAATGGAAAGGTGGTTGGCCTTGATTTACACAGTTTGTCAACAAGGCTGGAAATACCTTTTTATGGCCCTAAAGATAACTATCTTCTTAACACCAGGCAGTTTGTGAGCACTTCATAACATTTAAAGAGGCAAATTTACTGCTCAAAAAAGAAAACAAAGCAAATTTTTAAGGGATTTTGCCAGGAAAGTTTTCCATGCTTATCAGAGGTAAGGTCTTGAGAGCCAACTTTCCAGTTTAAAGTGAAAGTTCCAGACCTCAAAGAAACTTGTTTGAAGCATTGTGAACTGCAGAGGTCAGTAGGTGAAATTTTAAGTACTATGGAATCCCTTTTTTTCTTAACATTTTCTCTCTTTTTGCACCTTGGATCTGGTTTTTCTGGCATGGTACAAAGGCCAGATGGCCCTACTACCATAGGCTATCATGGCTTCTGTGTATTTGTTAATATTTGAGGTGCACACTTTTCCGGGCAAAGTTTTTGAGGTCCAAATCCTGGCTGAGAAGCAGAGCAAAGAAAGGCATGCAGGTAGGATTCACCCAGTGGTGAACTGTCACAGGCACCTGTTCACCAACGGCCCTTCAGCTTTGCATCCTGAGCCACATCTGCCCAGACGATCTTTAAGTTCCCTACCGATCTATTCTAAAATCCCACACCAGGAATTATTCCCTTTATCCTCAAAGCTGATGTAAAATCTTACAAGGCTAAACAATCCTCTACACAGGCAAAAGAAGCCATTTTGTCCATTTTAAATCTTGGGTATTTTACACACTGTAAACTAGGGCAGGTTGCACTTACTCCTTTTTCTCTGGAGCACACATTGGTTGCTATTTGTTTATCACGACATTGCATATTTAGACTTCAAATCGTAAGTTTTAGAAAGAGAGCTATTTCCTTTTCCTAAAAAGTGCAGCTTGTTTAAAAAACAAACCATCAAGGCAATATAAACAGAACAGAGGAAAGTTTTATTAGCAAAACTTAAATACTGTCTGTCCTGATGATCTTCCTGAATGTTGTGACTGATTCCAAACTTGTTTCCCAGTGATTTGCTGATGATAAATGCATAATTCTGACCAGAATAAAGAGTGAAAATCATTGCAGAAATGCTTTGCAAATGATAAAATATTATGCAAAGGACAAGTAACTGGTAACTGCAGACAAAGTCTCACTTTCTGTGATATTTATGACTGCAGTTTATAAAATGCACTTTATAGGTTTAAGTTTTGAACATTTTGGATTTTGAATGACAGAAAAGTGCACATTTCTGATCAGAACACGGAATGCCAAATTATTGGGAGAAAACATTGATACAGTATTACATATTTGCAAATAGTAACTGCAGATAAAGTCAGTATTGTGATTTTTTTTTTTTTTTATTTAAGTGTTATATATTTTCTCTTTCTTATCTGACAGGATAAATAATATTGACCTGGTGATAACTGAAAGAATTTTTTTAAGGAAAGAAATTGCAAGAATTTTCTTAATTCATAAGTTCTTGCATGTGACATTGCCAAATTAGTATGAAATAACAACGTTTAAATAAAAGGATGTTACTATAGGCAAAATGGGTTTTAAACTATGCTTTTTGATTCCAGTTTTTTCACCCTGTCTACCTTACATTGCTTTTTTAATTATAGAAAGTTTTCAGTACTGGATTAAATAATGCCCTTAACTTAATGTGTTTGCCAGTTTAAAGAAGTCATGCATAAATGGTAAAGATGCAAATTCTGAGTCATCTGAGTCATATTTCACTGCCATTTGTCATAAAGAAATGCATCCATTGTTTACTTTCAATCCTTTTTACAACATTTTCAGACAGAAGGAAGTCAAGTTGCATATAACACCAGATCAACAAAAAACAAAGGTCAATGTTCATCATGCTGTTTTTAAAGGTAGTAGGTCAATGTGCAAAACTGTGGGATTTTTGAAAATAAAGAAACACATCTTTGAGGAAACTGCAAAAGAGACGTCTTGTTCTAAAGCATTTATTTTAAAAGACAAATACCTCCATAACAACCAGCCCTTGATGTCTCTGGCACAAGAGACCTGCAAAAGTCATTAAGGCTGTCCCAGTGAAGCTCCTACAGTTGCTTCACTTTAGGGTGGTGTAAGCATGCTTAAAATTAAATTACTTTAAAATAAAGTTAGAGCACTAAGCAATATCCTGCTTTTGACTCAGCAGGGTTTCCCGTGAGAAAAGACAGTGGGCAAAGACAGCTTAAAAAGACAGACAAACATATTTACCCCTAGGTGGAAGGTACAAATTAAATTAGCTTGCCACAAAAGGGAGATGTTTTCTCCTTCTGTTCAGATGTCATGGTAGTGAGGAAACATCGTCTGGGGCCAAGTAAAATGGCACAAATGCATTCATCTAAGCTACCATTCATCCTGTTCCAAGGACTAAACAGAGTACATAAAAGAACAGCACTGCTGAAGCACTTCCTAGTTACAAAATGGGGACTTGCAGAGGAACATGGGAGAGGAAGGTGGGGATATTTTGAGCATGGATTTCAGTATTGGGGTGAGAATGACAGAGAATTTCATAGAGCTGATGAGGCTAGATATGGAATGCCATTGCCACAGTCTGATTACCCCTTTGCCTTGAGGGGAAGCATCACATTGTGTTTGGTACAGTATATTGAAAGGTGCCTGACAAAACCTTTCCTCTCTGTCTCTAAAGCTGGAAAACAGTAGAAACACTTCCTGAGAGTCAAGTATATCTTTTATTGTGCTTCATTAATATGCATAGTTTTGGCACTCAGTAAGGTTCAGCTGGTATGCTTTCCAGTATCTCATTCTTTATTTATATGAGACCGGGAGGTGTGACCTATGGAGCCAGTTGGCTGTCATGAATTGGAATCTTCATTAAGCCTTGTGAATTATGCATTGACTGCTTATAAAATCAAGATCCACGGCTGATCCAGCAAGGACTCTTAACTGCTTCCCATTAGATTGAAAGATCCGCTCACTGGTAAAAAACATACATGTGTGCTATGCACTGCAGAAATTGCTGTGCCAGTAATCCTGGCAAATGCTTGGGGATTTTGTGCCTCATACTCAACAAAGTCAGTCTAATCTTTGTTTTTGTATTTATTTGAAGAGTTTAGAGTTGAATTTCTGCTCTTGAAAGTCACATTTACACTATGTTTGTCTAGATTTTTGAGCTTTCCTTCCAATCATTCAGCAGCCTGTACAACAAATTGGTTTTTTGTCAGGCTTAGAGGTCTGCATCTTGTGAAAAACCTCTTTATATAGATATCAAGTTCTACCTTTTGTAGAGAATTCAGTATTAAGAAAGATCTCTCAAGAATACAGATATTCACAAAAAGAAAGCTCATGCTTGCTTGCAAGGTCATTTTTTATTCTATTGGATGCGGTTAAAGATCATACAAAGGCTACATTAATTTTCAACCATCACTTCTGGGTTGTATGTGCATTAAGGTTGTATTTGTCTTAGTGCTTTTGAAATAAAGTTGAATACAAAGCTTTTTCTCTCTAAAGCTGGCAGTCAGGATTTTATATATATTTTGAAAGCACAAATTATATATTTTCTTTAAACACTACTGTTTACCTAGAGAAGACTTAAAAGAGCAAATGGTTAAAATATATTTTTTTTTAAATCTGGGAAATTTGAAATGTCAAGATTAATGGAGGATTTTAGTAGTCTTGGTCACTTTAATAACATCAGCAGATCTCATTACAGAAAAGTTGTCTTGTCACCTTACGACATTTTAGCTGGAGATTTGTAGTTGCAGTATGATCTATGCAAGTCAAAACTGTAAAAAAAATCTAAAACAAAACAAACGATCAAACAAAAACAAAACCAAACAAACAACTTCTATTGAAAAGTCTCCATGTCATTTTTTCATCTGCCAGGAGGGTTTATGCACCAGATTTAAGTGATAGTCTTTCTGCTGAACAATACCTGCCAAAGCGAGTAGCAACTTTATGTGAAGCAGCTGGAAGAAGTAAGGCTCTTCTTGCACAATATGAATTCACTGCATTGTTTGTTATAAGTTCTGTGGCCTTGCCTGAAAGTGGATAGCCTGATCTATGAAAAGGTCATGGGTGAGCCCTGTGTAAAATGGTATTGTTTACAGTTTTTTTAGTGAAGAGATTAGCTGTCATTTATTTCCACATACCTTAACAAGAGCTTTGAAGGTTCCCAGCAAGAGCATGTTCTTTTCTCTTTCTCAGTCTGTCACATACTTGTCAGATTCAATAAAATTCCTTACCTGAATTATGCAGATTAGGTTTTGTTTTGTCCAGCACCCATCATTGTTCATCTCCACTACAGCTGAAACTTCTTGCAGCCCTCTTGCTTATACTGCCTGATTTCAACACTCCTTAGGTCAAGACCTTTCAACCTCAGGGCTTGACTTATGCCACAACCATTTGACAAATCATCCAGGCCTTCACAAAAGCTGGTTGAGCTCCAAAGTGACTGCTCTCTAGACACCACTGTTTCACTGTTTTGACATTTCCTTCTCACTTTTCTCCTCAGTCATCAGACAAAGGAAGAAAAAGACGTTTGTGTCCAAGGAATGCTTTCATTTAAGGCTGTGATAAATGACTACCCTTTCCAACAAGCTATGGTCCCACTGTAGGAGGGAGTTCCTTCGCAAGGACAACTACCCACTTTCAACTTTGGGGGCCAAGAGGGTTTGTGAGACACATATCTTCCACTGTAAAACCTCTACAGTGCATCTATTGATCTTATATAGCTTTTCATCCAAGCAAAGTAAAAGAGTTGAGCAAGTTATCCAGACAGTCCATTCATAAGTTAGCATGCACAGGACAATGTTGCTTGTTTAACATGTTTAGTATAATGGATGGGACAGGAGACCAAGCTGAGCTAAAATATACATGGTGGAAATGAAGAAAAAAACATACTATTTCCATTTATTTAAGCATTCTGGGCTTTGTAGGATGGACAGAAAGGACAGGAACTTTTAATCCCAACTCTTTCACAGATTCTCTTTTTTTCTTTGATCAATTTGTTTCTCAGCTTTAGTCTCACCAGTCATGACCTGAAAAATATAAGTATGATATTTACAGATTCTTTAAAGTTTTTGGATATCTCCAAGTGAAGAACTCTGTATGAAGCCAAGACATTATTGGCATTATTAAGCAGCACAATTATAACATCATTCTTCTACTAGGTGTTTCCAATTTAAAGAACTGCTTAATTCAGAAGGGCTCATTCTCATCAGTGCTCATTAATCCCTTCTGCCCATTATTTTTCATGTATTTATATCAAAATAGCACTAATTTATTGGACTAACATTAGTAGAGCATGAAAACTTTGGGAGTATTTTTTAGGCATTCAGATCAAGATCTGTTAGTTGCAGGAGTTAGTATGGTTAAAACAAAAATACTATTGTAATGTCAAATACTTCTTTATTGAAAAACTTCTACCAACCATATTTTTATAAGGTTCCTTCAGATTGTGTTAATGCTTGTTGTTCCATTGGAAAGAATGCCTGCCAAACATGAAATAATTGAAACTGCATGTTTCAAGTTAGATTCTAAAGCTGCAGTGAGGAATTAGTTTATTGCAGTTTTTGGTATGGGTAATCAGTCTCTTCTGTTCATGGTAAAGCATTAATCTGAACATTACCAAATCACATTACCAAATCATTCTTTTTATTTTTAAGTTCTGATACTGTAATAGGATTAATAAACCAACAAAATTACCCTCAAAGTTCTGTGGATGATATATGCCCCTTCTATCTAAGGCTTGTAATTAAGAGCATGACAAACACAAGTGTCCTCTGAATATTTAATTTTGTGTGCCATCTCAGGAAACTACTTGTTCCTCAAGAAATGAGAGGACTGGAGTGCATTACTTATAATCATAGACTCATAGAATGTATGAGTTGAAAGAGATCCATTGGGATCATCAAGTCCAACTGCTGACCCTGTGTAGGACACCCCAAGAATCACACCATGTGCCTGAGAATATTTTCCAGATATATCTGGAGCTCTGATAATAGGGTAGGTTAGATGCATTTGTGCTGTATTTTCTCTGAAGTATGAACAATATTGGGAAAACAATTCCACCTAGAAATGTTGGCTTTCAAGAGACTGAAGTCCCCCTTCTTATTTCCACTGTGCATCATGTAAAGAAATCCATAATATAATTATTTTGGAATCAACCCTACAATTATCTAAAAAAATTCCATCAATTTGACAATCCTACTATTAACTAAAAAAAAATCCATGATTTTGACATGAGAAAGGAAAGTTTCTTAAGTTTCCTGTGTTAATGTGCTGGACTGGAGAAATGTATGCGAAATTCCAGCCTCAGGGCTGGAAGCAACGCACGTTCCTGCTCACACTTCCTTTCCAATAAATGTGAATGTATTCAGTAGTGGGGTGGGATGGGGTAGGAAACCATGGAAACCTGTCTGGGAAACTGTTAACTAGTACAGCATTACTGAAACAGATAACCAGACTGAACCAACAACAGCAAATTTAATAATGCTGAAAAGCAGCACAGCCACATCCACACTCCTTTCTCAGAAAAAGTGTCACACTGTTACTAGGATTTTGATCTGTCCTCACCAACTGAACTCAGTCAGATGCAAACGGGTACCTTCCTAGTAGGTTCTATAAAATACCATAGTTCATGTTTTCGTTAGGTGTTCACTATGTGTCTTCCTCCAGTTCTCTTGAATCTGCAGGATCTTGGATTTTGGGACTTCTTGATGCTTACCTTTGCCTTTTTCTTAGTTTCCAACTCATATATTGAATGTATTAATTGCCAGTTTTAAGATCTTAAATTTCTGTTTGCAAATATTTTTGTGGCTTTCATTAACAACAAACCATGGACTTATCCTAAAGTAGTGTGATAACCACTAAGATAAAATCCCCATTGGAGACTGTCCCAACAAAAAAAAAGGACTGAGTATTTTGACTACTGTCAAAATTAGAGAATTGTAGAATTTCTATTGCTAAATGTGTTAATACTTGCAATAAACATGATACATTCTACAACAGGGAGTCAGCACTGGTGGATGAGGGAAGAGCAATTGATACCCTCTGCCTGGACTTGTGCAAAGCATTTGACACTGTCCTGCTCTACATATTTGTCTCTAAAATGGTGAGGAATACATTTGATGATGTAGCAGGTTGACCCTGGCTGGGTGCCAGCTGCCCACTAAATCGCCCTTTTCCACTGCTACAGGGGAAAGAATAAGATGGAGAAGAACCAGCAGGGTCAGATAAGGCAGTTTTATTACAGTAGAAGAGAGAAATAAGCAGAGATCTGAGTACACATGGGCTAAAGAGAAAAAAGTCATTCTCTGCTTCCAAATATTAAAAAAAATTTGAACACTGAGCATGAAAACAGATTCACCTTTAATATTTGCTAACAGGTACAGCTAACATGCCTTGCATGGTTCTGTTGCTTTTCTACAAGTAGCATTGGCTGATGGTTTCATGTTATTGTTGTCTTGCATGAAGTGACTACAGCAGTGGACAAAGGAATTGCTACAGATTGCATTTATCTGGATTTCTGTAAAGTCTTTGATACAGACCCCCACAACATCCTACTAGAATATGAATTTTTAGGCATGTTTTCTTGACAAATTCTTTGTGTGCACATTTTTAAATTTTAACAAAGACTCAATATAATAGTCACAGTTTATTTTTACCTCTGGATTTCAGTAAATTATAGAGAAGATGTTTATTCTCCTGAAGTGGATTGACCCAGCCTGTGGTCACCACAATTTTCTTCACTTCTAAACACAAAATCCAACTCTACAAGTCCTACATGTGTTTCTACACATGCTTCAGTTAGCAATAGCAATAGTTCTTGGCATCAAAAACCTGATTGCATTTTAAACCTGCTTTAATAGAATTATTAGAAATGCTCCAGCCTAGAGAATCTGGGCACATTGCATACTCTGTCTTTATTTGTTCTTTCAGGATAAGTTTTATGCACCAAAGCAGATACTTTTCTGCTTGTCAAGGTGGAAAATCTTCACCTGAGTTTACTCTGAAAAGTCCAGTGACTGTGGCTCAGCAGAAGACATGATGAGATGTAGTTTTCCCTGTGCTGATGAGACAGAAGTTACTAATGAACATATGTTAACTACTGAGAGGTTCAGACTCAAAATTTATCATACATACAAATAAAAGGAGAAGATAAAGGATTGGTGTACGTCTGACCATCTGATATATGACCCTGAGTCTATTTCTGGACCTCTGCATCCAGTAGGTAAAGCTGCTGTTCCCATATCATCTCTGGTCCTGCTTGGTTGGTATCTGTGCAGAACTTGCATTTGAATGAACTCCTACAGACAGCCTAAAAATCTCTTGTGTAAGAGATTGAGAGGTTGTTTTCTAAGCAACATATGACAAGACATCACACATGACTACATCTAGTTCAAGATTCAGCTACAAGAGAGGAAAGTGAAGACATGATTTCACTTTGCATTTTTCAAAATCACAAATAAAATTACCAGTTCCACAGCTATTGTTTTCACTGATAGGTTGTACCTATTCTATTGCACTACTGTTTTTAACATCCTTGCTTCAACAACCATACCTATACGGACTCACACATTGCAATTTTGGATCAAACTAATGAGTGAAATCTTGACATTGTCATTGTAAAGAATCAAGTAACACAACAAACTCCTTAAGATGCATAGAAATGTCTTAATTACTTTAGTTTCAACTGTGTATATTAGTTAAGAAAAAAAAAAAAAAACAAAAACATTTATTCCTGCATCTATTGAAAGTTAAGAGCCATAAAACCTGAATGTTCCATATCAGATGACTTCTGGAGAGGGGAACATGCAAAGGTGCTCACAGCAGTGAGGTGTTTCCAAGAGACATTACAGCTCCATCACAGGAAAGGACCAGTGTCTGGTCCCAGTTATACACGAGGCTGTTGCCAAGAAAGCAGAGCAATGATATCATGGATTGGCCATATGCTGGTTCAAAATCATGTATGCATCAAAACTTGTAGTTTGCTCAGCTTTAGTGTATGAAATCAGAGTAGCTTCTTCCCTGCTGACTTCCCTTGAAAGATTTGTAGATGCAGTTTCTATAATCACCCTGTATTTCTGTGAATGGCTCGTATGACATATTGCCAAAGGGCTAATATTTGTAAACTATGCTGGCCCAGCAGAGAAAAATAGTTAAATATAGTTGGAATTACACGTTTTCAGGAAATATTTCCAACATTTCTATTTCAGTCATTGAACACAGAGAACATGGGGAAAGCTACTTGACAAGAGTGATTAATTTTAATTTTCATTTTATTCTCAAACTTTATTTTGTGCTAATGGAATACCTTTAACTGTATAACTAGTCCTGTACAGGACCAAAATTAGTTCTACATAAATATAAGTAGAGAGGAACTACTACTATCTTCAGTTATTCTTACCTTACTGTTCCCAGAAACATTGTTTTTTTAAAATCAGATACACTTTATACCAACATTCTGTACCTTAAAAGACTTGACGCATGTAAAGGAGTTACCATTTCTTCTGATCAAACGTATGTTCTAATCCTCAGCCGGTGTAAATGGAAGTAACTACACTGATATCTCAAATGTAGCCCACACTTAATGTTGTTCATACCAACCTCTAATATGATTATTGTCATATGAATGATTCTTCTGTAATACACACAATAACAGTAGTTCCATTTATAAATCTAGACCATTAGGAAATTGGAAAAATGCCATGTTCTGAACATAGTACAAAAACATTCCAAAAGTGACCAGTACAATCTACAGATAATTAACTTGAACAGATGGTTGACTACAATCATTTAATTGCCAAACACTAAATACTAGTCAATTAAAAGGTTAGGAAATGTGATTATTGAACAAAATTAAGGTGCATTAGAATAATATTTCCATGCAGATGTACTATATCTCTGTGGTATATCTCATGCTGGAGTGTGAACTTGCACAGTATCATATCGCAGTTCTAGTGACAGCAGCAACAAATGGGTGATTGCATCCTTTAAAACAAGCTTATGGAACAGTATTAATTCTCTAATCAGTAAATATTCTCACTTCTGCCTTTTCACAACATAAAGTGAAAATATAGTATATTCTAGGGCTAGGAAAAAATAATACAAATTCAGTTAACTTGCATTTGAAGCCATATTTTACAGTAAAGATGCCTAAAGTTTTCATTTCAAATTAATGAAAAAAAAATGCCTACAGAAGATGTGCTACCTTGGACAAGCTTGTATGAAGAAAAGCAATTTTTACTATGCTGTCTGTTGTGACAACCTAAGTTTTTCACCTAGTAAAATCTACAGATTGCCAACTATTAAATGCTCTTAGTAACTGTGGCTAATGCAAAAGCATTTTTATTTAGTTACACTTGAACTGCAATCAAATCTCTAATTTATGTACTGGATTTTCCCTTTTGATCTTTTGCTGAAGTTCTGGTGTGGATAATGTAGTGAAAAAGTGAAGAAAAAAAAGAGAAATAAAGGAAAAATATGTGATAAAGGAGAGTTAAGGAAGGTGGAAAAGAACAAAGTGGAAAGGTATCTACTAATGTAGGGCAAAGAACAAAATAGTGGGAAGTTTATAAAAAAGGAGTTTATAAAAGGAGGTTTGATAGTGTAAATAGAAAGAAACACTAGAAAGGAGGAAGAAACAGTGCAGAGAAAAAAAAATATTAAGAACAGAGAACAGATGAAAGAAGGTCTTGTAATAAAAGAAAGATGAATCTAAGAGATTTTTTAAAAAGTGGAGCATTTGTTTCTAACTTGGATACTCTTCTCCTCTTTGTCTGTCTTCATGCATCTCCACTTTTCAGTTGAATTTTAAGAGGTAGAAATGTTAAAATTACTTTTCCAAATCAACACTGAGATTTTTGCAGACCATCCATGGGAAAGCAAACTTCAGTGTGATATTTTATAGCAAATCCTGAAGTTAAACATGTCCTATGAACTGACAACCTCATTTTAAGGCTCTGCTGGGGCCTGAGTCACCATTTTAGAGCATCCTACACCACAGTGATGAACATTTCATACCCGTGATTCATCTCCCTCCTTACTGTCTTCTCACTATACTTTCATCCATGAGCAGAGTTCTTTTGCAGCTTTCACAGTCTTCTGTTACTCTATTTAAAGGGTTATGTCCAAAAAATTCTGCTGTCCAGAGTTCAAGTAGCAGCTGATTCCACAAAGTGTAAAGATTAAGGGAGATTAATCTCAGCAGAGATCAGATGTTTTTGTGTCTTCCAATTATTTCACAAGACTTTTTCATGTTCCTGTTCTATTTTTACTTTTCTTAGATATGAATCATAGATCTACAGTGCTTTTCCAGGAAAGCCATATACAATGCTGGGAAGAAGATCTCATTCCTCAGAGATCTTCAGAAATTTGTCTTGGAGCTACCTCAGACTTCTGCAGTGTTACATGGTCAAAGGTCTGCAACCACCCACATATTCTACATAATTATTTTGTCACCATCAAATTTTTTGTCAGTTTCAATTTCTAGCCCCTTTGTTGTCATCTTTATTCTGAAATCTTCCTCCTAGTTTTTTCTTCTTTCTTCTCTATCAACAGATCAGTTTTCAGCATTTTTACTTCCTTCCAAGACCACATTTGTCTTGGTACCATCAGTATATCATCTCTTTCCTCTCCCACTGAGTACCTTAAAGAACACAATTTCTTCTCCTTACTCTGTCTGAGAAATTTCAATGCAATATGAAACTGATGAAATGGCTTACTAGTTTTAGGGTATCAGTTTCTTTAATGAAGATGTTTTATGTTGAATTAAAATTTTCTTGCCAATTCTGGATTATTTGAATACTCTCTCTCTCTCAATTTTTTTTCTCAATGGAAAGAAAAATTCCATAGAATTATTTCTAGGTCTGATCTTAGAGGACTGGGTTTTACAGGACCTCTTTTCTATACTGCTACTCTTTTGGCCTACAACCAATGAAGATTATTCTGCTCTGCCCTACCTGCAGACTTTTTCTCCTTCCCCTGCTCTTCCCCTTTTCCCTTCCCATTCCCCCCTTCCCTTCCCGTTCTCTTTGCCTTTCTCTTTCCCTTCCTTTTTCCTTCTCTTTCCTCTGTTTTTAACCTCTCCCCATCCCTTCAAATTGAGTTTGTTTTAAAACCAGGGGGATTACTTGGGGAAAAACATTTTAAAATCGCCACTATTATCTTTTTCAATCATGATTTCAGATCATTTTTGAACCTATCATGATCATGACAAGATGTGTTGCTCTAATTATATGCTTACAGGTAGGATTGCTAGAAGGTTATCAAGTATGATAAATTTTTTTTAGAACATCTCCCAAATGAGCCTTCAAAATTATATGAGAGATAAAACTCTCTTTTTCTTCACAAGACAAGAACTTTATTCATATCACACTTGCTCCTTGCCCTTTTTGTATTTCTCCCATAGCCAGCAGTAGGTGTTAACCTGTTTTAAAATGTTGTTATAATTGAGGAATAAGAAAACATTTATAGTTTTTTTATTTGGAAGTAAAAGAGAGGTGAGCTTTACTTTCTTATGTAGGAAACCCTTAGGCCTTTCTTTGCAGGTAGCAAAATATGTAAGCGGAAGGAGGCCTCAGCAATCACAACTTCTAAACCACAGCAGATGACATCTATCATCTCCCACACACAATTCCTACTTTAGATAAAAAAAAAGAGTGTGACTATTGTTATTACTTACAGATACAGACAGCATCTGCTATTCTGAAGAGTGGAAAAGTCACACACCTTTGCAGCAGTGGAGAAAAAGCATTCAAGTTTTAATTCCCAGGAAAGCTTTTCTTCAAATGGGAAGCTCATTTAAGTAAACTCTGCTTCCAACCACACTGCAGCTCTCATGATGGAGGGAATTCACCCCAGTCAAAGAATGACTGTTTCTCAGATACTTTGCCAACCCAGGAGGCAGAGGCTTCTGCTTCTTGAAATGGACATCCGGAAATGCTTCTTGATCAGGACATCCAGGACAGTCTGAGTGTCCAAGAAAATTTTTTCTCTGCATTGCACAGTGAATTAGAGAAACACCCCTAATCAAACATCTTGAAGTCATAAAAAGGCACCAGAAAGAACCCAAAGAATTCTTGTTGATTAAAGCTCTCTGCTAGTGAACAGTAAAGACAGTAAACTTCTCTTTAATTCCGTCATACAAATTCCTCTTACATATGTGTTTGCAAATACAGTTTTTTTCTGAACTACATTTCAGACTCCATTTATGTTGCATTACTGTATTCCTCCATTGAATATCCTCATTTAATACATCCTTTTTTAAAAAATCCATGCTGCCGTCATTTCTCCTGTAGCATCAATAAGAAGTTGTCACTGAAAACACTGATCCTTATGGGAACCAAGGAAAAATGTCCCATCAGCTTCTGCGCAATAGAATTAGTCTTTAAATAGCTAATATTTGACCAAATGCGTTGAATAAGAAGGTTTCATCAATTCATAAAAGAGGCTTCTCTGAGAAACTACTTTCAAAATACAGACCTGGAGCTAGGAAAATTAAGACCACTAAGACAGTTCACAAAAATGTTAGGCTTGGCTTTTTCATATAATTTTGCCTCTGTAGGCTAGCATTTGTGTATTGTTGATCTGAGCTGAAGGAGTTTTCCTCCTGAAATATTGTTAATTAAGATATTTTGATTTAAAAAATGTGCAAATGTAGAGGTGGCATTTGAATTTATAAAAACTTTTTACCTTTTGGCAGATTTAGAAGTGCAAAGAAGTTTGTAAAGAGGTTTTGTAACATTTGAGGAAAATCTCTGTAGACTTAACTCCCTATACCTTATGAAAACGGACTAGTGTCTTCTGCTTGTTCTGATAGCTCCCTTTAATTTCTTCCTCTTGCCTCTCAATTTGTGCTTTTTTCAAATCCTTTTCTCATTTATTTTTTCTCTTAAGGAGACTTTTCTTTATCCCCACATCTGCTGTCTGGCCAGGGCATGATACCTTTTTTTACCCTCTGCACATGCAGTACAGTAAAAATGTGGCAGATTTGAGAGTTCCAGTGCTCCAAAACGTGGAGCAAAACAGCTGCACATAATCACTTGCATAAGGAAGGGTTTTGTAGCTTCAGTTTCAGCTCTCATCTGCCTGGAATCCCATGTTCCCTGTGTCCAGATTGAGTGACAGGCAATGTCAGAGGTCTTTGATATATGGACATCATATTCAGAGCCAGTGGAGGAGATTCTTATTTAACAGCTGCAGCATGTTTTTTAATTTGATATAACTTCCAGATATTTTAAGTATTGTTCCCACAGAGAGAAGTACACCACCTTTAGCAGTCATTTATCAAGTTAGAGATAATTCAAATTATGGAATTGAATGGGTGTTTTATGCATCACTTACCTATACAAGTCACAGAGAATGTCAGGCATAGAGCTGCTTGCAGAGACAGACTCCATTGCCTTTTTTTTCTTTAATCCACCCTGAATCTTGCCCCATGAGGATTGCATTTCCTCAAAGTGTGCTGTACATTTCACTTAAAAGGTCTTCTTGAGCTGAACTGTCTGACTTTTTACCTTGATGCATCTTGGGCAAATCAAGTTTGCAAAGAGTAAGTCTGAGTAAAATGATGCAGCAGACTATATGATCATTGCATAAGGTCCTTCTTATCTGATCAATCAGATTGTCCCACCTAATGAATTAGAAGTCTGGGTGTGAGCAAACATTTTTCTCCCGGTGATGTATAACACACAGAAGAATTAATGAACTTTCATATACAAAAAAAAAAAAAAGTTTAAAAAAATAAAATTAATGAAAAACAATGAAAAACCAGTTCTCCTCCAGTGCATACCTGGCAAAATCTTGCTGCTCACAATCACAATTTGAAAAGTATGTGGAGACAAAAGGTAACACTTAAGATTGGAATAATAAGAAATTGTGACCCAGGAGCTTTCAAAAAAATATAATTGCCAAAGGACAATTATATATATTCTATTATGCATTGCCATCATGTTTATTTATTTAGATGTGATATATTTCTGCCGAGTGGTTTGATTTAACATTCGCTACAACATTTTCTCATACTGATCTTTGTGATCAGTGGTGCTTTGTGATGTGAACAGTGCAGAAGGCAATACTGGATGTTCAGGCTTTTCAAACCAAACAGAAATGCAAACGTCAGTTAGAACTGTTCTATCCTTCTGCAGTTCAAGTGCAGGAACAATTATCTCCATCAATATTTATTGGCCTAGTTTTAAACAGACAGTTCCATGTGTACGGGCAATAGTCATGTTAAAACGCTGTTAATTTTTAAGCACAGAGGCTAAAATGGACTACAGAGTTACTGAAAATGAGTAGAAGTGCACTTTCCTCCCTAACGTAAAATACATTCACTAACCTCTGAATGATGAAATTAGATTTTTTTCCGTGGTTCTGTTTGGTGGATTTAATCTGGGCAATCCTCTCCACTCATCTTTAGAATGTGTCTTTTTCAATTTTTTTTTTCTGGAGTTCATTGCAGAAAAGCCTTGATTGTCTTGTTCTCTGATTGGTCACTGTGGAGTCAGAAAGGAACATAGTGCTGAGGAGGGCTTATTTATTTTATTTATTCTCAATTTAGCTCCTTACAAAACCATGTTTGTTTCCTTAGATCCTCTGTTTTAAAATAATTCAGAACTTGGTCTGATTTTGATTCCTCCTCTATAAAGAATTAATTGCATTACAGCACATGACAGAAGACACTGATTTTAGCTACCCATTTTTCATTTAAAAAAATGGGTTTGCCACTGTAAGAGCACGTGAATTTAGAATTATAATTTTTCAAGAGATTGATCCTATTAAACCTGTATCATACTGTTAATTTCTGAAATCATATATTTTAAAGCAAATATCTGGCTGCCAAATATATACATATGTTAAAGATAACTGAGACATGTAGATATCTATGTGAGTTTAAATACCAGAGTGAAGAAATTACTTAGGAACCTGCAGGGACTAAAAGTAGTGGAAACAAAAGCTTCCTTTTTATTCACAGGCTAAATACAGCATACAGCAGCTGCACTGCATGCTAAGCCCATATTAGCTTCTTTATGACCTCAGTTTTGACCTTAAACAAAGTTTCTTGCTCCATTTAAAAGAAGGTATTATTTTCTTTCTAACCTGCCTTCTCATAAGGTTCTTTTGAATGCAACTTTTAGTTAGCCTCATGGAAATAAGCTGAATACCTGAGTCTAATATTACAGATTTGTTCATTTATGGGAAGATAAGGCCATCTTATATGAAGTCCATGCAATGACTTTCCTTGCAACTACAAAGCCAGAAGTTGGTGCTTGACTGTTCCACAGTGTGTTTCCAGATGATAAAACTAAGCTATCTGCTTTCACATTAGAATGTAAATCCTAGTTACAAATGAGTTACTTAGAGTGTCCTATAGAAGCCACTCAAGAACACGGTTCACATTGCTAGTGTTTTAGGATTCATCTGTGCTCATCAATCTGAGTAACTCTCTAATCCTGGCATGGTAGCAAAATATTTAACATACTAAGATAGGAAACCAAAAGTAATAAATAGTCTCCATTGTGTAATATAATGGAGAATAAATCATTTTCCGAGTTTCTTGGTAAAGAACAGGAAAGCTGACCCTATTGAAATGCCAGACTAGGTAATGTCTGTCTCATAAAATTGACTGAAATTTTTTCTCTCTATGTACAGAGTGTTGAACACCCAGAAGTACAAACTGCTTAGGAATTTTCAGACTGAGAATTTATTTTTCAAAGAAAGTAAGAGAAATTATAAGCAAAATACTTAACAGTCTATCTTCATGATCTGTTGTCAAAGGTGAGAAAACATGTCAGCAAGTCAGGTCTGGGATTTCTTTGTAGACTCTGCAGATGCATGCAAAAAGGAACTTCATGTACAGTTTTGGATTTGCGGATTAGGCACCAGGTATCTGAAGTTTAAATGTTGCACTTTAGTGATCATTAAACACCAAAATACCTTTCGGTCTTGCCCTTTCCTCACACAAAGATGAAAGCTGTGCTATGTTTCTCTGACAACAGCATTAATTGCTGTATTACTAACAACCTTATTAAACTTCAATTTGGATCTACTTCATGCACATGCAGTCAGTTTTTATTTGTTCTTGGGCAGAGATTTTTCAATTTTTTTTATAAATCCTCTGGGCTGATAACAATTTTTATTTTATTTTGTATATAAATTATAAGTATCACAGCATATTCTTCCAAATTTTCATTGACTCTTCACCAGTTTAGAATTCAGATGCACCAAAACTCAGCTCAATATGTTAAAAGCAGATCTTTCCCAACCTAAACTTTAGTACTGTCTTAGGTTTTCCTGTTCTGTCTACAAACAGTCAGGCTTTTGCATTGCTTCTCTTAAGGACAATCATAATCCATGCACCTGCCTTGGAAAGGATGATGCAGCCTGTACAGAAAATAATAAATGTCTTACCTGTGACTCTATACATTTTTCCAATTGTTTAGAAACCACTTTCTTGTACTGAAGCTGTGAATATATTGTCACTTTCCAAATCATGCATATTTTTGGTGTTTGAAAATTATACTGATCACATATTGACCATCATCCAAGATAATTCTTTCCCTTATATTAACCTGCTCTGACTTTTTCCCAATAAGTCTATGGAGGCTGCTGAGATTCCTCCAAAAATCCTCAGAGCTACCTGACGGCATTGCAAAACCGCTCTAGATGATTTTGAGTGGTCTTGGGAAGAAGTCCCAGCTGAAGTTGGTGGTTATTATCCCACTTTCCAAGAAGGGCAAGAAGAGCCCCAGAAGCTGCAGGCCTGTCAGTCTCACTTCAG
>VXBQ01011966.1:0-10619 GCA_013400175.1 Phainopepla nitens | reverse complement strand
GGACACAGTCTCAAGCTGCATCAAGGGAAATACAGGTTGGATATTAGGAAGACGTTTTTCATGGAAAGGATGGTAGAGGAATTGCCTGCCTGGGGTGGGTGGAGTCACCATCCCTGGATGTGTTTAAAAAAAGTTTAAAAAGTTAAAAAAAAAGTTTTAAGTTTAAAAAAAGGCTAGATATGGCACTTGGTGCCATGGTCTAGTTGAGGAGTTAGGGCAAAAGCTGGACTCAATGATCTTGAAGGTCTCTTCCAAACTAGTCATTCTGTGATTCTGTAATTCTGTGATTCAACCACCTCAATACCTGTTGGAGGGACAACACATTGGCACATAAACAATCCAGGAGGTTCATGGACTGCTTTGACAATAATTTTGTCTGCCAAGTGATAAAGAAGTCAGCAAGGACAGATGCTGTGCTGGACCACAAACTCACCAACAGGGAGTATATAAACACCAGAGGCAGCCATGCTGCAGAGATGTGTGCTGAGTGAAGGAGGAGCTCCAGAATCTAGGAGAAAGTAAAAGGGTGATTGAACTGGTGGTGTATCCCAAGGGACAGTCCTGGATCCAGTCCCATTTAACACTTTCATTAATGATTTGAATGATATTGCAGAATGTACTATCAGTAAGTTTGCATCAGACATAAAACTGGAAAGAGTGGATGAATTGCTAGAGGGTCATGCTGCCTTCCAAATGTACCTCAACAGGCTGGAGAAGTGGGAGGACATCATAAAGTTCAACAAGGGGAAATGTAATGTTTTGCATCTGGGGAGAAAAAACTCCAGGCACCAGTATGGCTGGCGGCCACCTTGCTGGGAAAAAATTAAATTGGATGAGTTTCAAAGTCCCACAAAGAGTCATGAAAACAATGAGGGGCATGAAGAATCTCTCCTATGAGAGAACTGGGAAAATTTCTCCTGGAGAAATGAAGACACAGGGAGGGTTTTTTAATGTATACAAATTCCTATAGGGAGGGTACAAAGAAGATGTATCCAGAATCTTTCTGATTGTCCCCAGTCATGGGACAAGAGGCAATGGGCATGAACCAAAATGCATAAAGCTCCCTCTGAACATCAGGAAACGTTTACTTACTGCAAGAGACATCCAAAAGCTCCAGATTGTCTTGGGCCACTTGCTCCATGTTGTTCTGCTTTTGCAAGCAGGTAGGACTAGATGAGCTCTTGAGGTGCTTTCCAATCTCAGCCATTCTGTGATTCTGTGACATTCAACAGAACTTTAAGCCTTGTTGGTATGCTGGCATATATTAAAAACTACTTGTTTATGTGACATGGAGTAGGATTTTTGTGTGACACCTTTTGCTTCTGAAGTTCTTAACTCTTTAGGTATGCAATGGTTTTTAATCTGGATTCTGACTGATGACAAAGGTAGGTTCAAATAATTTGCTGAAAAAGCTGCTGATATAGACAGATGTGAATTTAGCCAAATTGGAAGATCTATAGCGTCTCTAAGCTACTTATATAGGTATTTAAGCTATCAAGAAAAGACTGGTAAGAAAAATGATAGTTTTCTAATTTTGTCGAAACACTTTTCTCTGAAATTCATATGAATACAGTGACTTTTATGGTATTAACTAAATCAACTTGATAAATGCTTTACATTTATTTAAGCTAATGAGTTATAGAAGTAATTCCTTTCCCATCTAATTTACCTGTAGGATTATCACTCTTTACAAGCCTCATCAGGAAAAATATATTGAAGGATTATACAGTCCAAATGTGTGATGAACAGATGCTGTCCATCATAAAACAAAGCCAAGCAGAAAGTTCACTCAGAATAAAACTGCTGAATGCAGACCTAAAGATAATAGTGGTAGCTATCCATTTTGGCCAATGGCTTGCATGCCTGCATCTTTGATTTACATTGCATATCATAACAATGCTAGCAATTATTAATTTGGCTGATTTTGACAGCTGTAGTACTTGCAGAGGAACAGAGAAACAGGAACAATATAGAATAGTCCACTACAAAAGGGTTTGTAAAGAAATTACAAAATACCAGAGCTGGGGCTAACACAAAGAACTAGACGGAAAAAATGTAATAGAAGAAAATTTTGAAAGAAACTGACTCATGGGAGCTCAAAGCTAAAGCCCCACTAAAAACATTTCTTGGTTTTCCATTTGTTCAGGTTGTATTTAGGTTATGCATTGGAAAGGAATTTTTTACTGTGAGGGTGGTGAGGCACTGGCACATCTTGCCCAGAGGAGCTGAGGATGCCCCAGCCTGGAAGTGTTCAAGGATGGGATCTAGTGGGCGGTGTTACTGGCCATGGCAGGGGGCTTGGAATTAGATGATATTTGAGGTCTCTTACAATCCCCTAACGTCCTATGATCCTATGATAAGCACAACTTCTTTGATTGCCTTGCAATAAAAATTGGGATGTGAATATTGACAGCCTCCAAAGAAGCCATATTTTGACTTCCCTTTGTATTTCCTGCACAACTTTTTGTGCTTTACTGCCAAATCTTAGTACAGGAATGCTGAATGATGAAGAGATTTTTTTCATAGTTAACTTTGTCAAAAATAATTTTCTTATATTTTAGTGATTCCTGCGAGTATTGTATAGTATTAGAGATCTAGAACACCTAAATTTTTTCGTTATCTGATAGCTGAGTTTCATACACTGAAGAATTTTCTTTCAGGATGTCCTCTTACTTTTAGTTTCTTTAAGAATAGTAATTTGACAAAAGCTCAAGGCTAGACTAGATATCACACTGAGCAATCTGGTCTAGTGAAAGGTGTTTCTATCCATGGCATGATGGGTGGAATGGTATGATGTTTAAGATCTCTTCCAACCCAAAACCAATTTAATTCCATGATTCCCTGCTTCATGATATGCAGGCCAGGGAGCCTCAGCAGTCTATGGTGCCTGCTTCTGTCCCTACCTTTGCTTCAGTTATTGTTTTTGTGATCCAAACTACTCTCTCTTTAGTTCTTACCATCAGAAATCCAACAGTAAAATATTGAAAGTATGATTTTAGCAAGGTTTTTTATGCAATTATTTTTCTACTTCATACTTTTCCCAAGTCTGAATCTAAAGAACAGTAGTTCTTTCCTGTCTTCTAATATTCAATTATGAGACTTTCTAACATATGCTCTAGAGCCTAAGCAACAACCCTTGCTGCTACAATTCAGAATATTCTGTTATGTTCTTGTTCTTAACTGGATTTTTAAGAATAATTAATAGAAATACCTTAAAAGCTTATATTTCTAAATTTCCTTTGTCTGTTATAAGATCCGTGAGCCAGGTACAAACTCAGACTGTCTGCTGAATTGTTCATTAGACATGCTCCACATGACATAATCTTTACTTTTTTTCTTTATGAGTGAAAATTTTTATTACACCTTTATTACTAATTTTAATGATTGTTTAGATGTTCATCCTCCACATCTCAGTACACTGTTAATTAGCTTTTTTCACAATATACTGTGGCAAATCCACCTATCACAAACCTGGAGGGAGCATTGAAATGTGTCTTTTGTCTGGGCCATGTTCATAACTGTGCTGGGAAACTCTCATGGTCAAACACTACCCCAATTTATGTGCAATCTTGATGTATTAGAGGTACTGTATACCATGTTTACCTCTAAAACCAGTTAAAACTTTCTCTTGTTAAAACAATCTTGCACTTTACATTCATTAATTAGATATATTATTTTATCAAATGAAAATGACTATATATCAACCAATTGATGATGACTGCACCACAAGGACTATCTATGTGTTAGTTTAGTATATCAACCTGATAAAAAACTTTGTATAAATAATTTACTTACTTTTTCCAATGTTTAATATCCTTTCAAAGAGGGACAGGAAGTGTACCTTACAACTTGCATTATGCACTTATTTGCATGTAGAAATATTATCTTGTTTGCCAATACCAATATTGTTCATGAAAAATAGTACCAAAATGACTGTAGTTCTCATAGGTTTATTTTCCGTTCTTTAAATTCTTATGTTGTTCATGTTACTATGACTCCTCAGTACGCTTGGATCAAGCTAAACAGTGTATTTCCACCTGTTACAATAGCAATTGAATATTTGCTGTACTACAGAGGACAGGATCAGAGAAGTTTGTTTCATCAAGAGACCGTTTGGCAATGGTGATGTCCTGTTTCCATAATTTGGGCCGGGCTGCTGATAAAGCCCTGTTTGACTATTGCATGCTCTTCCCCTAATTGTTTGCAATTATGCCATTCCAAAACTACAGAGGAAATGGATGACTTTCATTTATTCTGCTCTAATCACGTGTTCATTTACTGGAAATTATAAGGTAATGCTTACAGCAAAGTATTGGCTTTTGTCCTGCAAGTGTCATTTTGAGCAGCAATATATATCATTGGTCCATCTTTTTACCCTGCGGCTATGACTAAGCCAAGTAGGCCGCCACCTTTACTTCACTGGCTGCTGGTGTTTCAATGTGCATAGGTGCTGTGAAGAGTCTGCTTATATTTCACTTTGCAACAGATACAGCCTTTATTTTTTTTTTTTAATAATGGGAAGTAACTGACCAGTTAGCTCCTGTTGCGTTTAGTTTCATTTGGCCCAATAAGGATTTAGAGAGGCAGTTTTTTAAGCAATTACATTATACATCTCAGGTGCTTATTTGTGGAGGCTGCTTTCAAAATTTGTGTCAAACACTGGAAGACTGGAAAATCCCTTGGTATATAGCTGCCTTGACACCTTTAAAAAAGTGCTTATAATATGCATTTAAATAGCAATACAATTCTAGAGCAATTTAAAACTATTTGCTAAATAGCAGTATTCAGGATTTTTCAGTTTTAAGCAAATCATTTTTCCAACAGCTGGAAGTGTTTTCTAGCATATGGTGTATTTATGTATATTGAGCTGTCAGGCATGCAAAGTTGAATTTCTCTAAAGTCTTTAGAATGAAATGATAATGTACAAAATAGGAGGATGATCTAAAATTTTAACCTACAGTCAGCTGAGAATTATACTGTAGGAAAAAGGGAAGTTATTATTAATAATTTTTGCTCATAGTATCTGCATATTTCTAGTGTCACTGGGATTTTCTTCTTGAAAAATGGGAAATGCTGACTGATTCTTTCTTTGTAGCTGAGTGTCACTTGTGTGTTGTGAGCTGTGTTCCCAAACTGTCAGTCATCAGCGATGAAGGGGTTGCATATCTTTATTGATTCTGAGATGCAAATGGGAATCACAGTTTACCATCCCTAGACAATGTTTCAAGAGAAGACACTGGAATTTCAGGTTTTGAAAAGAGAAATCTGGAAGAGTTCCTTTTTCTTCCCCCCAGCCAACATCGCTTCTCTGCATTGTCTATTCGTTGCACATCTGTTGTGTTCTGGCCACGTAATCAAGGAACAGATTTACCAGGCTTGCTGGTCTTTTAACTCCATGAATATACTTCATTATTCCCCTTGCTGTAGGGAGAACTGTGTTCTTTGTATGTCATTAACTGAAAACTCCAGGGAGATTGGTTTGACATTAGAAAACATTGGTCAGAACGCTTGTTTTCTGAGCAGTATTAAATGCATGTAGCTAGCAAATGCAAGCTCCAGTACCTCTCTGGCTGTTTTTCGCTTAGTCATAGAGGATCATAGACATCAGTGAATGGGTCTTGGCTTTATGTTTGAAGAATACTTCCAGTCTGCACCTTACAACATAAGATGTCAGCCTATTTTCTGCAGTGCTCAGTCAACAGTTCTCTTACCTTCCCCAAAGATATTGAGCAGATTTTAATAGTGACAGGGATCACAAGCACAAGTTCTCTTAGCAATTTTAATTTTGCTTTCCATGACTCAAGACTGCCAAGGGCATATTGTGTCTACTTCATTAACTGATATACATACTGAAAAGTTAAGATGAGACACATCCTTACTGGAAGGTACAACTGAGTAAAAGAGTTTAAGTCAATGGCAGTGACCCTTTTGCTTCTTTTCCACTGATGTTTTTTTTGTTGCCTCAAAGTGATTCCATGGTATGTCCAAGAGAAAACCTTTTCCACAGCATTTCATGAGAAACATGATCTTGAAATATCATCGAAGATATCGTTAATCTAGAATATCGATTAATTTAATCCATTCTTCAAAAAGAGATTTTACCATGATTATAATGAAAAGCTGTGGTGAAAAGCAGTAATTGTGTTAATACTTGGGAAGTCAGAAGGGAATAAAAATTTTTCAGGAACCTTTGAGAATTCTAATACAGCCAGAATAAGAAATTTAGCAAGTCATAATCAACTTTTCTTTGCAGTCAAAGGTGGAAAACTTATACTGCAATAGATTCACACAGGCTCACCTTAACCTGGGATCTTCCTGTATTACAGGGAACCATGCCACCCCTTAAGTCTCCATCCCATTCAGTTTATAGTTAGAAAATTATTCAAGTAAGACTCCCCTGTTTTGAACGTGCTTCACCAAGGAAGGCAGTGGGGTGGTCCTGCAGCAGGCAAGCCACATATTTTTTTATCCATGTTGTAAAATTGCTTCAAATTTGTAATTCCTAATGTGAATGATAAGAGGTAGAAAAACGTCTGCAGGAAGTCACGGAAGCCTTCAAGGAAGGCTTGTTCTCCTCACCCACTACTCTTCACAAAAATTTCAGGTTTTCCTCTTTTTATGTTTTGATGTTTTATTTCTTCTTTAATCTTCTCAATGCAGGAATTTTGTCTTTTCTTTTTTTTTTTTTCCAATTAAAGTATTATATTTTGCTATAACAACAAAAGCAATTATAATGAAAATACTGCAGTTATATTTACCTGCACTCTGCTACTGTATATTTGGTTTATATTTCTGCTAACCCATTGTAATGGGCTTGCTAGGCTTGCTAGGCTCGCTTCTGCCTACAAGCATAGAAAATACCAGTCTTTCATTAGCAGGCTTAAATATCAAAGCCAAGACAAAATATCTAGCATATGAAACCCATCAGAGATTCAGTATTTACAAGGCATTTTGGAGTAGCAGGTATTGCAACCAAGATTATTATTAGACCATGATGGATAGTGGACACCTTTGTAAAGAAACTGTTGGTGTTACTCCTGTTTCTGAATGAGCTCTCAGCTTTTCAGACATTTAAGCAATTCTGGTTTAATCAAGCTTTAGGTTCACATCAAGCAGTTTTGATAAAAGATTTTCAGAGTTTATAAAGTCAGCAGAAGACAGGAAGGAAGAGGAAAATAAGGAAAGAATTCCCATATACCATTTCAGTTATCTTTGCTTTTCACAAGCACAGGTAGATGGTACAAGTCAGCAAAATAGAAAAATTAGTCTGTAGCTTTTTTTCTGAGAAATCTGTGTGTGAACTGGCTTTTAAAAGAACCATGTAAAGCTGTCCTTCCCTTGCCAGACTTGATATTACAAGTATTATATACGATGTTAAATGGAGACAAAAACTGTTTTCACCTCCTGAGGAAGGCTTTGCAGCCTTTATTTCTATGTCTCTGTAGTTGTCCTTACTCCAGATACTGAGGTCAAATCTAATTCAGTCTACATAGCCTTCATTGTAAAAATGTGCTGATGTTCCAAAGTAGGAAGATTTTTATCCCTGCACAGAGAATGATTGTGTATACCTATACGTCTTTACTTGTATAGAAAGTGAACAGATTCATCAGTACAGTTGATGTTAATGCCGATACCAGTATTTACATGTCTTTATCATTTATATTTCAAGATCATACTTGTGAAATACTCCTGGTCTTGAAATATTTTTCTGGATATAAATCATCAGAATAATTCTCCACAGAGCTGTGACAGCTATTTTCATATTTTACCCTGTATTGTGCTATAAAGGTTTTGTTTCTGTAGACACTCCCAAGGCTGTAGATTTATTTTAGAGTTATTAGATTTTTGTCTGATAACAAGAGCTACAGCTTTACTAACCAACCTTCTTGAGGAAAAAAATATTCTGTCATATAGTTAGAATTGTTTGATGTCCCTTCTGCTTTTGTATGATATGAAAGATAAGTGATGATTTCAAAAGAGACTAAGCATCTGTCAAAAGCAGAAGCTCCTTTAAGTCCATTTGTCTTTATTCTAGAATTGTGGCAAATGACTAAAGAACATTACATCCTTTAATTTCTTTGAGAAACATCATTCTTATAAAATATATGTTCCATGAATGATTTGCAAGGCAAAAGGAGTTTTAAAATGTAGGAAATTATAGGTGAATGTAAGAAAAGAACTCAAATATAGAAAATTCCATATTCTTTATGGTAGGAGCACTGCATATTACATTTTTTTTTTCTTGTAAAGGTATCAGGAAGGTTTGATCACTGTTGGGTAATATGAAAGAAGTATAAAGATCCTCATAAGAATTTTACTGTCTTTTTAATTTTTAAACAATTATTCTTTCAAGGCACATTGTTATACATCCTTATGCCTATTTCCTGCCATGATTTTTCCTTCTTTGCATTATCTATGTGGAGTTAGTGGTGCCAAAAACTGTAAGCTAATATTTCATCACAGTGTATTATTTTATGCCTCTATGATGTGCCAGCCCTTTTATTACTTTGTTTTGTTATGTGTGAATGGATGAGAAATATTATGAATACTATATAACTTGGTGCATGGAAGTGGGCTTGCTTTTGCTCTCAACACAAAGAGACCATTGATAAAATTCTTTATTAAGATTACTAAAAAAACGAAATCAACAAAAAATTAAATCAACTTGTGCATGTTTGTGTTACAATTGTCAGAGTCCCCATAAAAATAACTGACAAGTATCCTGCACAACTTTGCCTCCCATTGACCTCTATTTGGACAGGAAGAACATTTTTTTCCAGGTTTAAATAATTACAATAAATAAGAAAATTAATACTGTACACTGTGACAAGAACCTGTACTATTTTCTTTTAGATGACCAGCTGGAAACTGTATGTTACTTTAGTATATGCAGTCTGTTTTTTAAGCATAATCTATGGATCCCAGATAAGAATACCCTAAGCGTTTCTTATACGGATTAATCTTTATGTTGTAAGTGGTTTTCTAGGCAAGCAACATTGACTAGAAAATTAAAACTGCAGAAATTTGCTTGGATTTCTATTAGTGAGTCCAATGATATTTTGTTCTACAAAATTTCATTTACTGAAACACTTTATTAGTTAGATGAAAAAAAGTGTTTATTTAGATGATAACTGATTGTTTGAGGAACATGAGGTTTTTTGAAACCAGGTGAAGTCCTACTGGCAGCTCATGGCTTGTATAGGGGCACTCTGCCATGGTTAGAATCTGGCTGGATGGCCAGGCTCAGATAGTGAGGGTGAATAGAGTTGCCTCCAGCTGGAGGCTGGTCAGCTGTGGTTTTTCCCATGGCTCAGTGCTGGGGCCAGGACTGTTTATTATCTTTATCAGTGATCTGGATGAGGGGTTCAAGTGTTCCCTGAGTAAGTTTTCAGACTACACAGGTGGGACTGTTGATCTGCTAGAAGCTAGGAAGGATCTGCAGAGGAATCTGGACAGGCTAGACAGTTAGATGAGTTAGATTCAACAAGGTGAAATGCTGTGTCAGAAGTCTGGATCACAAGAACCCCAGGCAGTGCTAAAGGCTTGAGAAAGAGAAACTGTAAAGATATTGATGTGAAAGAATCTAAAGCGGTGATCAACAGCAGCTGAACATGAGCAGTCATATGACCAGGNGAGCACAAGAACTATGAGGACCAGCTGCAGGAGATGGTTGTTTAGCCTGGAGCAGAGGAGGCTCATGGGAGACTTTACCACTCTCTGCAGCTGCCTGAAAGGAGCTGTAACCAGATAGGGGTAGGTCTCTTTTCCCTATCAATCAATCAGTGATAATCAGAGACAGGACAGGAAGACAGTTTCAGTCTTTGTGCCAAGAGAGGTTCTGTTTGGATATCAGGAAGGTTTTTTTCACTGAAGGGGTGGTTAAGCATTGGAAAGGGCTGCCCAGGGAGGTGATGCAGTCGCCATCTTCAACACCAGGTGTTCGTGAAATGACTTGATGTGGAACTTACTGACATGTTTCTTTTTGACATGATGGCGTTTGTTTGTGGTTGGGCTTGATGATCTTGAAGGTCTTTTCCAAACTTAGTGATTTTATGATTCTATGAAATTTAAAGGAAAAAAAGAGCCCTATAAAATCTGAACTCTTTAACTATTCTGTGAAAAACCACATTTTTGAAATGCTGGAGGTTATTCTGAAAACCCAAAGGACCTTTATGCATAGAAAATGGTTAGAAATCTTCACAGTACAAGCACAAATGACACTAACCATGGTATTTTTCTTAGCTTTGTGTTAATCTGTCACTGTCTAAACATTGGCAATCTTTGCATGTGAAGCACTGATCTGATGGATTTTGTAAAGGCAATACATAATTTGCTTATGTTCCTATCAAAACTTACTGTCATGACATTCTTGAGGTAGAAGTTTATATGGACACATTTGCTCAAAGTATTTCAATATGTTTGTATAATTTATAAATATATAGAATCACAGAATCACAGAATGACTGGGTTGGAAGAGACCTTCAAGATGATCATCGAGTCCAACCCGTGCCCTAACTCCTCAACTAGATCATGGCACCAAGTGCCATATCCAGTCTTTTTTTAAGCACATCCACCACTTCCCCAGGCAGGCTATTCCTTTACCACCCTTTCCGTGAAAA
>VXBQ01011965.1:16344-28028 GCA_013400175.1 Phainopepla nitens | reverse complement strand
AGTTCTGCTTATTCACTTAGGCTTAGTGTGTTTCAACCAAATTCTTACATGTTCTAATCAACTTAGCAGAAAAGTTGAAACGTTGTTCTTGCCAGCAACTGATGTTGCAGCTACAGCATTCCTTACCAAATGGGAAATCAAAGGAAAAAAAAAAAAAGAGGTCAAGCTTGTGCACACAGGTTAATAAGTTAAACAGAAGTGGTTTTTTCATGGTCATTTAATTTGGAAAGCCCTCTTGAAAATCAAGTCTTAAAAGATTTTTATGAGAAGTGTTAGACTCTTCCCTTACTCTTTTATAAAAGGGAAGTTAACTGCAAGTTAAATTGAAGCAGAATTTCAGATTGAACTGAGCCTCATGTAACTAAATGGCTCAAATGAATGCAAAAATGTAAAACCTTGCCTTGAAAGGAACTCTGAGTCATTCTTTACAGATACACATACATACAAAAGCCAGCTAGAAGTGTCCTACATACGTATTAAATTGACTGCATAGTCCTGAGCTATGTTTCTAAAGCCATGGAGGTGTTAAGGAGTAGATGAAAAGAGCTGATTTTGAATCCAGTGAAGCCTGAAAGAGTTGCACATTTTCCCCTGCCTAAAGTAGGAGAGAAGGTTATAAAACCCTCTGAAATAAAGAGGCAGCTCTCCTACTGCTCAGCTTTATAGTATGGCCAACAGCTTTTCGAGTTCACTCCTGGGAGTTTTCAGCAACCAGAGGCCTAAGAAGGAGGACTGAGAACAAAAGACAGTACAACTCAAAATAAAACAGCAGTATTCAATAACTCAGCATTATTCCTACCATGTGATGACATCACTGAGGTGACATTTGACGATGTGATATGCAGCTGGAAAGTTTTGCCACAGAACTTAATTTAAATTCTGTTTGAACAGTTCTACCAGGATGTGGAAGTGCCATGTACATGGCTGAGGGTTTTTTACTCCTGAACGCCAGCTTTTTTAGAATAGATATTCCTGGAGAGGGCACTGAAGTTACAATTTGGTAAACAAAGATAAGTAATGGGATTTAATACAGATTTAAAGTTCTTGATATTCATTGATTTACCTGCCTCAAGACAACTGCTTGACTGGCTTCTTTTGATTAACTGACTTAAAGGCTTTCTTTGGTTTCATAGGATTTATTTAAGATTAGTCACATTTGCCCATCTATAAATTGCTTAGCTTGTCCATGATACACCAAGCAGGATTCACCAACCCTATAATGAATTTTGCCCATCTATAAATTATTTTAATTTCCTGCGATACAGTATTACTTATCTGTTACTAATTTTGATAATACAGTACTTGATTCCCTCAAGAATCAGCTGACCCTCCAAGGTGTAATATTTTCCAAAAACCTTTTATAAACAAATGTGCAGGAGACTGAAGTAATCATTGTTTGTATACTGATTTGCTTTTAATGCAATTCCCTTTTCTTGAGAATGAAATGATCATAGCAAGGAACCATCCATTTTTCCTTTTTTTTTCTTTAATTATGACATGATAAACAACCCAGTTCAAGAGACTAAATGAAGGGAATCAACCCTGATTCACTATCCAAAGAGACAGATATTAAGATTTAGTTTCTACCTTTAATGATTTCTTCAGATTATAAATAGCCTGAAAAATTTTAAAGAAAATTAAGTTATACTCAGTAACTTGAAATAACTCCTCTTTCTAAACTCACAAGTGTTATTAGCCATCAAAAGTACTCCATGGTCATCTTTAATTTGATCATTAGTTCTTGCTAAAGAAGAAACCTTTTTATCAGGGATTTTTTTTTTTTTTTTCAGTTTGAGGAATGGGGAACTCCAAACCAGCAAGTATGACATAGTATCAAGCTAATTGGAAGGAACTGTAATCAAGAACAGAATTGGCAGGCAAGTAGATGGATATAATGCAATATGAAAAAGGCAACACAACTTTTATAGGAGGTAGTTATCCCTTACAAAATTTATTACAGTGCTTTAAAGAGTCAGCAGCATATGGATAAAAGCACACTTTGATTTTTGAAAAGTCCCTTACCAAAGACTTGTAAAGAAACAAGAGTATTGCAGAAAGAATAGGAAACGCTCTTCTTGGGTTAATAACTGCCTAAAAAAGTAGGTGTCAAGTGTAGTAATGAATGCTCAAATTTTCTTGGAGGCAGATGACCAAAGGAGTCCCCCAGGGATCCTTTCTGTTGCAATAGAGAAAAAACCCTGTTGATGGGATTGAGATAGTCAGGGTAACTAAAATAAATCTGACAGCTAGAAGCACAGATCTCATGATGCTGAATGATAGGGCAAAAAAAAAAAAAAAGGCAGGTGAAATTCGGTGCTGATAAATGTGAAACAATTAAAAAGGGGGAGAAAATCCCTATCAATATAAACACTGTGCTAGGATGTGCTTGGCAGTGCTAAATTTATAGCTGGGTTTGATCTGCACAGTTTTCTCCAGTCCAAATGATTCTATGATTCTACAAAGACAAAAAAAAAAAATGAGAGTATTGTATATGGAGAGCAAGTATTATATGATCAGGAAAGAGATTCAAACTTTTACTAAGTATCAGAAAGACAATCCAATTAAGCAGTTGCTAGAGACTGTCACAGGTATCCCCAGAGCACTTGCGTTCATTTAACTTGTCCAAACAGACATGTACCTGTAGATTTAAAGCATGAGCATGACTTATTTTCCTACAAAGGTTCATAGTACATTCATAAGGAAAATATATATCTATGAAATGTCACCTGCTGTTTTTTTCTTTATATGCATATATTTGTATGGGCCTAATGAGGAAAGCTTCATCTCCTGACCTCCTGAGGTGCTTAAAGCAAGGATTTCACTGGATAGAGGACTCCAGTTTCTGCTGTTGGGAGAGAAGGGTTCTTCTGTGTTATTCCGCTTTAATTTTGACTGATATGCAGGAAAAAGATGCAATGGGAGAGACAGCAACCTCCCTCCCACTGAACAAGCCCAGAGCAGCCACACCAAAGCCAGCCACATCATTCCCAGTGTGCAGCAGCTGAGTTGAGAGCACACCCTTGCCACACAAAGTTTGATGAGAGCTTGCCACCTCAGAGCTTCTGGAATAAGAGATTACAGTCATATGGCTTAAACTCTGAAAGTTTCTGACATTTAATATCAGTAATTAAGAGTTCAGATTGGTGGCTGAATCAATAATCCCTTGAGGTTATTGATCAGAAGCTGCCCCCCTGCCAATCAAGGAGCAGCACTGACCTTATGAAAGCTGGTCTCTGCTTCCAGCACTGTCCCCGTACCACCTCCTTATGGCCTATGTGCCTCAGAAGTGCTTAAAAAGATGTGAGGATGCTGTCATCAAGATGTGCTCTGACAGGAGGCTTCTGGGACACCCAGAGCAGCTGCCTGCTGCAGCTCACTCAGGTATAGAAAAACCTACCAAGACATGAAAGGCAGGACCACAGGAGATGGACTCTCTCTGCCGACTGCCTCCCAATCTGCCACTCACCTTCTGCCAGCCCAAAGCAGCTGTCTCCTCTCCCCCATCTGAGGCAGCATCATCCTTTCTCTCCCACTTGGAAACACAAAAGTGCTCCAGGAACCCTCTGCAGCCTGGCAAATTTCACAAACCACAGGGTGAAGCCTCCCTACCATCCATCCTTGCTAACTGCCCCCCTGGGCTTCTCAGAATAGCACACATCCAGCTTGTGGATGAGGGCGCTTGCTTTGGCTGCAAAAGGCCCTTGGTTGGAGAAAATACCCACAGAAAAGTTTAGATTGGCATCCAAGTTATTTATTTCACCATCGAATCTCTAATTCCATAAGATCTCCCACCTGAGATGAAGGAGCAGCAGCAAAGTGTTGTCAATGGTTTAAAAAAAGGGTTATACACATGCACATATGCAATACATATACACATGTATATATACATGTATATATACACATGTATATATACACATGTATAAAATAATAATAAATGACTATTATTAATGCAGTATCACAACATGATATTTTACAAAGAAAGTCCTTTTTGAAGATAAAATGTAGAATTTTTCTTTCACCAATAATAATTCTGTAGAACAACTCTTCTGCCCCCCCAATTATATGCGCAAACACAAATATCTTAATTCATGGATCTACCTCTTGGACTGTGTTAACTGTGTTCAGGGGCTCTTTTGCCTTAGTATCTACACTCTTAGCATAAAGAAGCTCTGAGGTTCAATGAGAAAAGTAGTATAACCAGACAATCCAGCCAATTAAGGGGAATGACCACACTAAATTCCCATAAAACCTGTGGAAACTGTGACTCCTATGAAGTACTCGGGTGACATTCTAAATAAAAACTTTCCAGATCTTTATTTTTAAAATTTTTTTAAAAATTTTCAGAAAAAAAGTCTTTAAAAAAATTGTAAAGATTTTTCAGAAAAAAACCCTAAAATCCACAAAGCCATATAATCCATTTTTCTTACCACTTTCAGTAATACTAAGCAGATCCTGTCATCCCTGCCATTTCTTCCACTGTAGGCTGCCAAATGGGTCCCAGCCAATTAGCTTGGAGCCTTAAAAGATTCAGAAGCCAGTGTTCAGATTCTTCCCACTACTAAATAGTACACTTTATCTTCTCTGCCTTGTGCTGTGCCATGAGAGGCACGTGACAGTGTTTCACAGCCCCCTTCACACCGTGCATCTCTACAGCCTGGTTTAAAACCAGGCCCTGAAGGGGAATTAATAGTTATTTAACATTTTGGACTAACAACGGGTAAGTATTTTTAGACTTGGAGATATCTATAGATCTGGATTTTAGTCTTTAGAGATATTAATGTCACATAAGGGCTTAGATGTTAAAAGAAAATTTGATTAAAGTTTAAATTAAGAAATATCTGAAGAAGCGGGTGTCTGTGGAAAGCAGGAGGGAAAGGCATGCAAAAGGAACAGCTCTGGTTATCTTTCCTCTCTTGAGATAGCTCCCTCCTGAGCTGACCATTCTGAGATGGGACCTGCACTCAGTGCACCTCCTTCAGCAGGCAGCTAGGAGCAGTAGGAGCTGAAGAATGCTGTGAGGCTGCTCAATTAGCTAATGAAAATTAGCTCTGCTGATCAGGTTCAGCATGTTAGTGGCTGAGTGCAGTGAGACTTCGTTATGGATGAGGAAAAGTCACTGTGTTTGTCTCCACTGTATGCTGCCCAATTAAGCCCAGTCATTATGTTTATCCTCATTCAGCACTGAGCTTCACCTTCTTCCCTTGGCTGAGAGGATGACATGCAGCAGCAGCAGGGAGGAGAGAAGACAGGCTGAAAATGCTTAGAAAGTCTGATTCATGGGTAACACCTTGCTGCTGTGTGGTTGGACTACATGATGTTTTTAAGGATCCTTCCAACACAAACCTCCTGGTGATTCCATGAGCTCATCAGTCTAAACTAGAAACTCAATGCTCACTGCCTGATACAGTCATTCACACAGAGGCTCTGCTTAAACACCTAGTGTGTTTTAAATGTGAGAAAGACTGAAGTTACACTCAGGAGCTGAGACCTGGGCCCAACCAGCCAAACATAATAATTTGGGTGTTTCTGTGTACCATAATACACAAATACTGGGAAGGAATCCCTGTGCATGCAGCAACTTAATCATCAGGGACAGAGTCTGCAGTGTAGTGTAAGGTTTCCATTTTTCTCAATTATTTTCTCAGTCTTTAGGGTACAGAATATTTCTACCATGGGCACCAGGCATCACACCTATCTCAAACTGCCTTAGTCCAAACTTCAGGAAAGAAAAGATATTGCTTCAAACTACTTCAAAATGATGGAGGATTTAAAAGTTAGTTACCATAGTCCTGTGTGGGCACTTTCTTTTCTGTACTTCTGGATAAAAGAGGGCTTTTTCTAGCAGAAGAATTTGTCAAATGCTTTCAAGATATTTATTGAACATGACTTAGATGTGAAACAGACACTTAACAGCTGAGTATGCCCAGGACTTTGTCATGTTTGGTCAAGTCAAAGAACACATGTGGACATCCTGTAGCACTTCATATTATCAAACCGGATCCTTCCAAGAGCTCTATGCAGAGAGAAGTGTAGCCAAAGCTAACTGTTTTCCCTTTTCTGCCAAAAATAGCAGTAGGTACTGACATCATCTCTGTTTGTTACACTCCTTTTTGTGCAGTGGCTCATCTGGGACCAGGGATAAATGTCTCCTCCTGGAGCTTGCCTGGCAATAAGGGTGCCTTTTTCTTGGGTGGCAGCTGAGGCCTTGAGTCTACTATGGATGATGAAAACTTGGTCTTTCCCATGCCCTTGTTAATGCATCAAACCAAAGGGGTTTTATAGCATGCTTTAAAAGTATTCTTTCTTATCAAAGAAGGAAATGGCACAAGAAAGATGTGGTGAAGTCATGCCTTTTTTTGGCTTCAGTCTTTGAATTAGATGCTTAAATCCCTGCCTAATTCCTATGGGGCATGTACAGCCTCATTATTGGTGCTGCCTGTTACTTCCTTAGAGGCCTCCTGTCCCACAGTGCTGTCTGTGGGCTTTGGTAAGGTCTCTCAACCAAACCAGGCTGCTCTCACAGTTTGCCTTGCAAAGAAATTAGAAAAGATTCCCAAACAGGGAGGAGCTTTTGCCAAAACTCACTGAACATGAGGCAAGTCTCGGGATCCAAGGGGTGATCCAGACTCCGCGTGGGCCGTAAATACTTGTTGTCCATGATAACCCTTCCTCTGTCATGTGTTCCTTGCTTTCATTACCTGTGCTGAGGAAAGGCAGCCAGCATGCATGTGCCTTTCCTTATGCTGTGAATATACCTTAATTCTGTGCAAACACACACTCAGCTGTTCTGCTCCTCAGCACTCCATCTGCAGAGAAGGAGATGACAACACTTTCCCACCTCAGAGATCCTCATAGTGGAGGCTGTCGTGATTTCAACAGATGGTGCCTTTGAATTTAGGGGAGGAAATAAGCTGGTAATCTGGATTTAGAGAGCTACATACACTTCATTTCATGCATCACATTGGGACAAACCTCCTGGAGTCTGTTCCTAAGGCTGGGAGCTTGCCCAAGGGAGGGCTGTGTAGATATTTCATTTCCTACAGTGGCTATTTCAATTTTAGCCCCTTTTCTGAGCAGGGACAAATGTCTTAATTTTGCAAATAATGGCAGAATGCATCTAAGGCAAGACAATTTAGATAGATGGATTTTGGCTGATATTTAAGAACTGTAATAAATAATCTCCTCCTCACCCACGCCTCTCCTAGAAATCTACATACCTTCGTGCATATATTATAACAAACCCTAATAAAGAAATAATCCAAAATGGCACCTGTTAAAAAAAAAAATAACCCCAAAATGTAGGTTATTGAAATATGAGTGTAATATAGAAAAGATAGCAGTGCTGATATTAATGACCTGTCTCCTGGTGCACTTAAAAAGTCTCTCATGTATTTTATTTTATTTTTTATTAGAAACTGTATCATTAGCTCTAAAGATCTTACTGGGAAGGGCGAAGAGAAAGATCTGACTTTTTAAAAGACAAATTCAGCTAGATTTTTTTCTTACTTAAAAAAAAAAAAAAGATTTTTTCATAAATATTTTTCCCCTCTGGCTGGAATATTAGGACAGTATATTAAATTCCTGCCCCCAATTCCACAAAAGGAAGACCCAACTACATTTACATAATAATGTCCCTACTGTGCTTTTGACAGATGGGTTTCATCGACACAGACATACTGTTAGGGGCCTAGCAATAGATTAAAAAAACAACAACAATAGATTGTAACATAATAAAAATGTATAGTAATGTACATCATAACTTTTGGCCAAGGTTAAATATCCAGTTGGTGTATGAAAGTCGTATTCCATTAGACAAAATAGATGTCACGCAGCAAAGCATTAAAGATGAGTTGACTGAGCCATTTGTTTTTATTTATATTACATTATATTTTCCTTGATTCTATTTATGCAGTAAGTTAAAAAAAAAAAAAAGATGCTCTAGTCTCCCTTTTTCACTTACACTATCACGATGTTATTGACAGTGAATGCCTCCCTGCAAGGCTGCCCATGGTGCAGGGAACTGCACAAAGACACAGGATCCACCTGCTGACACTCCAGTGAGGATACATCTGGGCAGCGTGAAAGCTCTTATATGGTTAGCAAGCCAGACACAGCATCACCAAGCTCACCAAGTACTAGCCTTTTCCTATGATTTCAGAATCCTTGTTGAAAGTCACTTGCTGAGCTGCCATGAGGTCCCTGCTTCCCCTACTCCTTGCCGTCTGCCCTAAGGCTGAAAGAATAAACTGATTTGTAATATAGGGACTCTTGGAGGTATTATCCAGATGAATTTATTGGAGTGGGATGTGTACTGCTACACTAGGAGTCCTGTCCACTGCAGTGCTCACGCTGGGTCAAATTACAGGTGGGTTGTGCGCACTGTTCCTTCTTTACAACATCTCTGCAGCTGCCTTAGTCCTCCGGAGATTCTCCCAAAGCCTCTGAAAAGAAAAGAAAGCAGCATGTGTCTTAATTTTATTGTTGTTGGTTCTTTCCCCTTTCCTCCCCCCTCCAAGCTCCTGCAAATTTGTGCCTTTCTTAGTAATGGTTTTGTGCAGCTTCACGATAAAAGTCATCCGCCAAAGAGACAGAGCAGTTTTCTCTGCATGTCTCCCTGAAAGGTACTCTTGGTTGCAAGAGCTTCACAGCCTCTCTTTAATGTCAAGTTATATGGTTTTGGGGGCTTTCCCAACTCCATCAATCCCCCTGACGGCACAGACACTTTGAGTGGAGTGGTGAGGACAGAACTGATAAACTGCAGCCTCCTCCGGTACTGGACTCTCTCCAAGGAGACAATAATGCTCTCCCCAGGAAGCGGTTTTTGCTCCATATAAAAACATTTTCCCACCAGGAGGTGGTAGCCAAGATGCACATGGGGATGGAGTGCTACCAGGCATCAAGGGAGGCTGACCTCGCTGGTGACACCATCCTTCCCTCAGCAGCTGGGGTGGGGGAAATGGACTCCTCGAGTTGTTCCTCACATTGTCATAACAACACGCAGCCACAGGGTCCCAACCTGCCTTGGAGAAGCTGCTGTGGTGCCCAGAGTAGCCCAAGAACAGAGAATTGTTCTGGGGATCACCGAGAGAAGCCACTCACTAGAAAGGAAGGATGAAGGGAAGGAAATGCAACCTCTAATGATTTGGGAATTAACAAGTCTGTCTAGGTTTGCGGTGGTATGTGCCTACTCAGGCTACAAAGAGTATGGCACAGGTAAAGGGAGTTCACATGGAAAGGAGCTCACAGCCTGAGGGAATGGACTTGTGCTAGAAGACAGGAAATGCATTTTGCTGCTCTACATGAAGGAGGCTGAGATAGACTCATTCTATGGTACTGTTACACTTTGTCTCTGCAGAAGACAAAGAAAATTAATTCCAGATCATCTTTAAGCACACTAAATATATTCTTGCTTTTATTCCACATCCAATGAACTCCAGAAGTGAGCCAGGGCAGGCAAGTGCTCCTCTTTCCCCTTTTGGTTCTGACAGTCAGAGAGACTGTAGGTACCTGTCCACCAAAACAAGTCTCTGCGATGGAAATGCACCACATAAAGAGGTAGCAGCAGCAGGTTTTATTTTCCCTTCCTTACCATGTTCTGTAAAGTATAGGGGGTCACACAATATTTTGGCTATTTCCAGACTCCAACTCTATGCTATCATAACACCAGGATCATGTCAGGACCACCATAACTCAATTTACCTCCCATTCTGGAAGAGACTCTTTTCCTGCCATCACATTGCTGAACTTGATTTCTAACATTAAAAACTAAGTATACAGAGATCCATGTTCTGCAGTTGGTTAACATCTTGATAATCCAAACTACTCTTTATTCTGAAGTACATTCTATATATCAGAAGGAAGGTTTTTATTTGTTTTTATTTCTTAATCATATTCTGAAGAGGTCATATTTGTTTTTTTTTTTATCAGTCTTCCTCCTCATTTATTCTTATACGATTATACGGCTATCTGCTTTTAATTTCCTATTTAAAGCATATCTCCAACTTGTAAATAAATATGCTTTTTCTAGTTCAGGTCAAGTTTTAGTCTCCAGTTAATGAGGGAAATGCATTAGACATCAATGCCCTCTTGTAGTGGTGTTAGTAAAGTGAAATCTAATTATATTCTGGTCTTTGCACTTGAGGGAGATATTTAGAATTTGTTTATACTCAGAATCTTGACTGAAGGTAAACTGACACATCATGTTTGCGTTTTGAGAACCTACATCTACTTTCACTGACTGAAGAATATTTTTGTGGTCTAGCGTCTGTCTGCACAGGGATGCAGGGGGTAAAGAAGAGGGAGGAAGCCATTTTTGCAATGCGTTCAGTTTAACCAGGGAAAACTGACCAGCCATTTGAGATTAGTGGAAAACTTCCACATAAATCCATGCCCTTAGAACCAGGACACTGGGATAAGCACCAGTGAAGGATCCAGCCATTCTGATTAATGTGTGGCTCAAATTGGCAAGTAAATCTCTGATGAAGTTACAGGTAGTCCTTTCCAACAACAAGAAGAAATTCAGCAAGGTCTGGGAAGCACTCATTGTTGCCCCAGGACAGAAAACAGCTTTTGCTTCTGTACCTAAACTCCGATATACAGTGGGTAAAAAGAGAGCCATCCATGCAGACAAGATCCTCAGATGCTGCTGCAGGGCTAACTCAATTGCTTTCCTCCTGTGTTTGCTAAAATTGGTACCTCCTGTGCAAAAGCCATGATAAACAAATAGCAGTATCATTCCAAATGTACTGTCATCATCATCATCACAGGCCTCCTCCTGACCACTACAAGATGAAGACCTGACCTTAAAAGTGGCACCCCTGGCTCGGACCAAATGTGACCACTTTTGTCCATGCCATCTGTCTATTCATCTTGGTGACAGGCAGCCCTGGCTCTGCTGTCTGCCTAACCACTATGAATAGGCAAGTGACTGCAAATGAGCTTCACTTAAATGGAGAGAGGTTGATACCAGCCTCGGGAAAGTATTTCACACATCACAGTAGGCAAGGGTCGTTGTATTTGTTCAGATTTGGGTTTTATTTCTTGCTGCGTTTATAAGGAGGGAAATTTTGTTCCTTGGGGGTAAAGCAGATGTTTGTATGGGTAGTTAGCTAAGGGACAATAGAACAGTTTCAGGGATGTGGTCCAAGCAGAAGGGGCATCATGGGGCAAAAAACTGAAGAGACCAGTGAGAGAAGCAAATAAGTGGATTTTTATTTTTTTTCCCCCTGAGGTAAATACTCAGAAGTAAGGGCATAGGGAAGGTAACAAGTCTCTGGAAGGCATTTGGGATTTGTTTTGAAAATCATCTGAATAAACTATGTTCCTCACACAGCCAGTAAAGATACAGCTCTTTTTTTTTTCTCACAAAAAAAATTTTACCTCCTAGGAATTAATGAAAATTTAGAGACTAGAAATCACAGTGAGAGAGGAAATAAAGAGCAGTGATCAAAATGCAAAAAGAACTGAATTAATGTCTCTGTTCTACCATAAAAAGCCTTTTATAAATCTGGACAAAATAACCTTTCTACACTGAAGTTTCACAGGTGGAATAGACATAACAACACTTATTTACCTTTCTAGTGCTTGGAAAGGGCACACAAATAATCTTATATAGGGACATTTTTTTCTAGTGATATCATTGTCTTTTTATGCTGGGTCACTTTAGTAATAGGGTGTGCTCTTCA
>VXBQ01011962.1:152990-171231 GCA_013400175.1 Phainopepla nitens | reverse complement strand
CTTCACGTTCAGGTGGAACTTCCCAGACATCAGTTCTTGCCTGTTCCTCTTGTCCCACTGCTGGGCCCCACATGGGTCCATCCCGTGACCTCTCCCTGCAGACACTGACAGACATGGATTTGGTTTCCTCTCGGCCATCTCTTCTCGAGGCTGAGCAGCCCCAGCTCCCTCAGCCTTTCCTCATAGGAGAGATGCTCCAATCCCATCATCATCTTCTGGAGCACAGGTAGCTTTTTCTCCAACCTTTCCAGTCAAAGGGAAGGAGGTTTGAAATCTGGCAAACCAACAAATGGCCACAGGACTGGTGCCACATCCAGGGGTCCAGCTTGGACCATAGGATGTACTTGGAGAAACCTGTTGGGACTGCTGGGGTCCTTCTGACACAGAGAGGGAATTTCAGTGACAGGCCCACCAAATTGGTGAGGGCCTTAATTTAAAGGTGGTGTGGGAGGGGAACTTCAAGCCTTTCAGTTTAAAGCCAGGGCTAGCAAGAGATGCCCAGAACATGGGGAGGGATTACCGATCAGTAGGAGGGCACATAAATGGCAGAACAAAGGAATTCCAGTCATTCAGCCACTAGTTTGCCTTCACAGACTCCAACTTACCTGCCTCTGTGCAAAGGCATGGAGAATGAACACGGGGAGCTGAAGTCACGGGCACACCTGCAGGGCTGCCAGCTCCTTGGCATCGTGGAAATGTGCTGGGGATGCTCCTGGGGCTGGAGTGGTGGAATGGAAGGATACCGCATCTTTAGCAAGGGCAGGTGGGGGAGGAGTGCTGACCCTCTATGTCAGTGATATCTGGAATGAATGGAGCTCTGCTCAGGGATGGATGAGGAGCTGTCCAAGAGATGACGAATCAGAATTAAGGAAGGACAGGGACAGGTGACTTTTTTGGGGGGGTTTGCTACAGGCCACCCTGTGGCCGGCAGCAACGCCACCCCACCAGGACGACCGTGTGGATGAGTCACCCTACAGACAGATAGGAGCAACCTCGTCATCACAAGCCCTGGTTCTCTTGGGGCACCTCAACCACCTGTCACACCTACCAAAATCACAGACAGGTCCTCCAAAGTCATTGCCTTAAGTCTCTGTGTTTAGCTATTACCTTGCAGAACTATTCTCAGGCTACTCTCCATTCCCAGTTCATCTCATCTACCTGACTGCATGGTAGCAACAGAAGGAGCATTGCTTTCCCATGGCATTGTCCTGTAGGGCAGCCAGGTGAAATGGGCTCCAGGTGAAACAGGTTTATGTGACACAGGAAAACTAACATCCATGAGAAACAAGACAGAAGTTGGGGAAATAACTGTAATTAATATATATTGAGTTCGCAGCCCCTTTCACTGGTGGNCAGACTATGATGAAATTTACATTCAAGTTTGAAATCTGCAGTTTCTGGTGTTACCTAACCAGACATGGTTACACCCGGTAAATTTTTGCATTTCTACTGTTCTAGTAATGCTTAAATTCCATCTCCTTGGACAGAAGAAGTCTGTACGTTCATTAGTANNNTGTACGTTCATTAGTACACCTTGAGGAATGGCAGATCAAAACAGACAGCAGTGCCTTCAATTTCTGTCTCATGCACCACATAACTTTTGCGAAGGGCCAAGTCCTCTGCCCCTCTCTAGCCACTTCTCTTATACTTCCATTAATCTTTTAACTGTGACAGTGTTACACCTTTTGTACACCTTTAGTACACAGACCATAAGAAACAAAGGTTCTCAGTGAGCTATCAAGTGTAGCAGCCCTGATCTTTGCCTGGCTTATCTGCTAACATGATAAATGACACTCATCATCTATCGACAACATAAGAACAATTGCTTTCAGCAGTGCTTGAGGAGGTGAGAGATATATTTGGTACCTGCCTGTAAAATACAATCAAAAAACAACTACTGGTCTCTTACCATTAAGGTTCCTCTAAATATTTTTAGTAGCACAGCTCTTGCTGGGATGGTTTGTACTCCCAGTTTGGCACGGAAGTGCAGTGATCAGATCTGTGGATGCTTGGCTTCTACTGGACACTGCTGTTGTCAAGAGGGGCCAGACACATTGCAGAAATATTATCTGACACCTGACCCACTAAAAGCTATCAGAAAACAGGAGGAATTGCAGATGAGAAAAGCTGGCCATAGGGCCCAGTAGTAGGGATCAGCTCATGGCAGGCATCTCAGGTTTCAGAATTTGAGGATAACTGTACATTCCCTGTCAGCATGCCTGTATGTTACAGGAGATCTCAATGGCTCCTTGGGAAGCCTCCATTGGCTTCCTCAGATTTGAGGAGAATGTTTATCACAGCACCACAAAGGCCTTGTCTCTGCCAGAGACCGTTCATCGTTAGAGGAGCCCGTCCTGAGCTGGCAGCTCATCTTCATGGTGTTAGGCTGGGGCATAGAAAAGCTTTTCACACAAAGGTTTCAGCTTGGGCGCTGCTATAGGATCAACACACAAGTGTAAGGTACCACTTGTGTGAGCACCATTACTCCCAACACTCTATGGCCCAGCTGGGACTGTGACAGCCAGCCCATGACATTTCCACAACATTTTCCAAGAGCCTGCCTTTGTTTCCCTCTTTCATCCCTTTGTAAAGAGATGACTCTATGGCTCTGACCACATGACTTCATCCAGCTGTTTTTTATGTTAGGAAAGAAGTGGCTTTTCCCACTGATACTGAGAAGAAGTGTAGATAGGCCAAAAAGAGTAATTTAATATTGTAATTGTACAGTTGTGTCCTTGTCTCATGGTGCAGGAACTAGAAGGCAGATGGTCTCTCTTACATCAGCTATCCAGGAACCTGAAAATTTGCAGCTTTGAAACATGCAGGAAACTTTGTTCCAGGAACATCTCTCTGTGGAGAGGAGTTGGGAGCCAACAGAGAATCAGCTTTCTCTTTTACAGCACAAGCATAGCAGACAGTGCTCTGTACCCCAAAGAGTACATTACTTATTTTTCTACTCTCCTCAGTATGCAAATAGATGAGTTTCCCTGAACAGTGTAATTCAGCCAGGTAATTAGGGGACTAATGAAGATATGATATAGATTTGAAATCGGGTGTTTCTGGAAGGAATCTTCATCATGAGGATCTAAGAAAAGAAACAAGCCAAATCTACAGCTTTATGTTACCACAGCTTCTAGTTGTGTTTGAGCAATGGCTCAGTTCTACACAGAACATGTGTAAATCTGGCCTCCACCGCAAGTATTTATCGGTTGCAAAGTAGTTATTATTCAGGCTTAATAAAGTGGGGATTTTTAAGGCACTATAAAATCCAAATCTGATCCTTGATTTTCTCCTCAGACTTTTTTTTTTTCTATCTGAAATGCCACTTGCATCAAAAACAAACAAAATGTTTTTCCCCCTAGAAAGGGAAAAAAATGAAAATGACAGTACAAAGAGCTCCTGAAAACAGGTGTCTCCTCTGAAGTCAGAACCATCCTAATGGCTAGAATACAGCCTGAGCACAAACTCTGTATTCAAATCCTGCAGATAAGAACAAGCTTCACTTCTGCAGAAGTAAGAATTTTTTAATCTATATTTTGAATTCTCAGGTTCCCAGTGTTACAGACAAAAGGTGGGAAGGAGGTCAGTCTCTTCCCTCTCTTCTAGATTCTTCAGCTTGTTTTTCACAGTAATTACAGTATTTGACCTGCTTTAATACACTCCTGACCATTTTTAGCTTTTGTGGTTATTTTGTTATTTCACTGCCCAGTGAAAACAGTCTTTTCCTCAGCAGACAGAGTGACAAAGAGTCTAGCTGTCAATGTGAGTGTGAACAGCTCAGGCAGCAGAGGAAGATGTGAAGAGTAGCAGTAGTGTCTGTGGGTGATTGCTGTTCTCTTGAGGCTTCCTGAGTTGCAGACCCAGGATAAGAGCTCTAAGATCTTGAATTCTGTTACTGGTGAGGTGAAGCCAGGGTTGAGTCATAACGCTTGGAATTACAACACAGTGACCTGCATGGGTGGCTTCCAATCCTGCATGCTTTTCCAGGGGAAGCTGGAACCAGGAGGTACCTCCAGAGAGGGCAGTGCTCTCCTGCACCACCTCACCGACCCTGCCCTGAGCTGCGAGCTGGACACCAGCAGGTGGAGTCCCCACACCACTTTGCCAGAGCTGTCGGGCTTTTGACTCCGTGTAAGTCCACCTGGGACATGACCCTTGAACAACACGGGCTGCAGAAAAGCAAGATGTCAAGTGAGAACTTGCATGATTCATCTCATGAGGCTGCAGCTCCCCCAGCTCTGCTGGCCACTAGGGAGGACAGGACAACCTTTTTCCCTCTTCAGTAGAAGATGGTGTGAGAGAAGGAGCTTCCTTGGGTGAGCACTATCATCGTAGAATCATAGGATGGTTTGGGTTGGAAAGGACCTTAAAGAACAGCTAGTACCAACCTCCCTGCCAGATGCCACTCACTAGACCAGGTTGTTCCAAGAATTATTAATAAATAAACGCTCAAAGAATTATTACTAGTGTTTCAATATATACCACAAGATCTCATTGCCAGCTCATAGGTTTTGTTGCTCCTAGCTTCAGCATAGCTGGAAGATGGAAAGTAAACTTTATTCCCTTAGAACTAAACTACCTTCTGGCTTTCCTTCATCTCCTTTTCCCACTGTGGTCCTCACGTTCAAGTTTGGAGGCTGACTCAGAGATAATGCCTACAATTATGTTTGTATCAAGACAACGCTCAACAGCATGGGCTGTAGAATATGATTCTGCATGTTTACATTCTTTTAATGCTTGTGACAAGTTAGCTGGAAGGCCTAGGATTTTGGATAAATAAATGCATTTAAATGCCAGATCTTTGCATCTGACAGATTTCAGGTCTTCACATCCTGAATTCTAAGGACTTCGATCTAGCAGCTGAAGTGCAGCCATCACCTTTAAGGCCTTTACAAGGTTCACTGATGCAATTTGGTGCAGCATTTGTGCAAAGGATTGTGTAACCAGACAGGAAAAAAAAGCTATATGGGAAGAAGCTGCAGATTCTCATGTATCAGCATGTGAATCTGTTCTCTATTTAATTACTCTAAATCTTGTCTTGAGCCCTAAGAAAGCCCAGCACTGATGCCACAGTCTGTCTAAGGACGGTTTGAGATCTCACAGCATTAACTGCCTGTTCTCTGACAAATACTTGGAATAACTCTTGTATATTTTGTATTAATCTTGTTAAAAGGCTATTCATAAAGGCGTGTTACATTCCCATATGGCAAGAGGAAAAGGTTCTCCTAATGGTAAAAACAGCAAATCTTTGACCTATGTAAAGAAGGCAGTTCTGAAGTATCCCCAGAGCCAGACCCTCCATGTCCTCCAAGTCTTTTCTTATACAAGATACATTTTTCTGAGACATAGGAGAAAAGCCATTATTTTTTCCATTCACCCAGCTTTGCTTAGGCTGCTTCAGATGACAGTGCAGAAAAGGACAAAGAATAACATTTTGGTCCAGAACCACCATTTGATGATCAGAACTTGCTGAAAGCAGAAGGTTAAAAACTTCTGAAGAAACTCTGCACTGAACACCCAGTGCACATTCAGTCATCTCAGTGAGGGGAACATGAGTAACTCAAGTCCTAGGTAGAGGGAATAGGAAATTAAAGGAAGAATGAATTGAAAGTGAGAATCTTGACATAAGATAATTCATCTGAACAGCCTAATTGCCCTGATTTTGGGTAAGCTTTTGTCAGCCAGGCTGTGCGGTGTTCAGGGCAGCCAGAGAAACAGATACAGCAAAATCTAACTTCTGTGAAGGTGGATATTTTCTTAAAGTGAATATGTATACAAAAGAACATTACATATTTATGTGAATACTTCAGTTTAAAATTAAAGGCATATCCTTCTAAATTGCATACTTTTAAATGAGAAGTAGGAGTCAATGGCTCAATTACAGCATGTTCATGTTGTTGTGCCCATGTATTTCACAGGGTCTAGTTGAGGCAGAGACATCTGTGGGAAACAGACAGACACACTGCCCTTAGCATACACAGGCCCTCTGTGAGGTCTTTGTTATATGGCTTCACACTCCAGGGAGGACAGTGGAAAAAAAAAAAAAACCATTTGAAAGTGTGTGAGCAGCAGGAGGGAAGCATGTGTGCCTCCAAAGAGGTAAAAGTTTGTCTCTCCAATATGTGCTAGACTGAGGTACAAGAGATCTGGCTTTGCTTCATGGCTGTGATCTAAACATTACCATGTCACTGTCACCAGACAGGGGTACCTGAGTTCAGTACCTTTTACAGAAAGAGACTGCCACACATCCTGCGTCCACCTTGCCTTTTTTTGATATGTGTTTGAAGCACAGTAACAAACACACAAATTCCTTTTGAGTGTGGTTAGATGAGAGCTCCTATGTGCTAAAAAGGCCTTAGGGGTCCTTTGCTGGAAACTAAACTTGGCTCATCTGTCCTCAACCTCTCAGACTATTCTGTGATGCCTCCACCACAAGGGATTCCACAGTGGCCTTGTATTTTGGCTTACCCAGAGACTAGTCCCCTGCTTTCTATTTTCTGTGTCAGATCCTATTTCAGTAACCATCCTTTTTTCTTTCTTTCTAGGCTTGGACAACCTGTGCAGGTTTGGCAGCAATGGACCCAGAGGTATCCTTCAGTCCATGGAGAAGGATGCATTGGAAGCGAAGGATTGAGGGCATGAGCAGTGCAGGAGTGCCCTCCTTCTGTTGCAGTTATGTTACACCGAGCCTGGCAGCTCTGTGGGAAGTGGTGCCGTTGGTCCAGCCCTTTCATCCATCTCCTCACCCTGACTGTGGTCACTTTTGGTGTGTTGGCACCTTTGATCTGCCACCGGCTCCTCCACTCTTACTTCTACCTGCGGCGCTGGCACCTGAACCCCATGAGCAAGGAGTTCCTGGAGCAGAACCAGCAGGAGGGTCAGGATGCCCTCCATTACTTTGAGAAGATGCAGATGCCAAATGCCTCTGAGGCCTCTGGCAGTAACGCCTTCCAGCCCTTGCTGCTGATCACCATTATCACCGTGCAGAGGCAGAACGATTTCCACTATGTCTTGCAAGTGGTCTCCCACTTCCACCGCCTCCTCCAGAAATGTGGGGTGCGTTGCCAGAGCCACCGCATGCTCCTGTGTAACGTGGAGCCAGACCCCAGCAGCCATCAGGATGTCAGTCTGCTGAGCAGCCTCTTTCCTGTGGTCAGTCGTGACAGAACTGGAGAGAATCCTGACCCCAGCCTGAACCAGTTCGAGAAGGAGAAGCAGGACTACCTCTTCTGCATCGAGCAGTCACTGTTGGTATTCAACCCAGAGTACATCCTCCTCGTGGAAGATGATGCCGTGCCAGAGGAGGAGATATTTTCCGTCTTGCAGCACCTCTTCTCGGCCCGGTTCTCCAAGCCCTACCTCAGAGACGCTCTCTACTTCAAGCTGTACCATCCCGAGAGGCTCCAGCGCTACTTCAACCCCGAGCCCATGAGGATCCTGGAGTGGCTGGGCCTGGGCATGTTCCTGGGGCCGGTGCTGACCTGTGCGTACTGCTGGGCCGCGGGGCGGGCGGGCCCCAGCTGGTGCCTGGTGGCGTTCTTTGCCCTGTACAGCATGGCGCTGTCGGAGCTGGTGGGGCGGCACTACGGGCTGGAGCTGCGCCGCTTGCACCCCGCGCTCTACAACGTGGTGCCGGCCAGCGAGTGCTGCACGCCCGCCATGCTCTTCCCCGCCGCCTCCGCCCGCCGGGCCTCGGGATACCTGCGGGGGCTGCGCTGCCGCCAGGGCTTCGCCAAGGACACCGCGCTCTACTCGCTGCTGCGGGGCAAGGGCGAGAACGCCTTTGTGGTGGAGCCCAACCTGGTGCGGCACGTCGGGATGTACTCCAGCCTCCGACTCAACAGTGACCCGAAACTGCTGTGAGCTGCTCCTGCCTTGCCACACAAAAAACACCCCGGGCACTTGCCGTGGGACAGAGGGACAGCGTGCAAACTCGGATTCTGTGCTGCTTGCGCTGGGCATCTTGTGTCTCCACATGGACAAATAATAACTCTAAAGTAACTTCTAAAGTACAAGTTTTCTTTAAAAATCAGCTTATGTACATAGAGACCCTATTTAATATAAACTTGACACTAATCACCATGCACTGGGAGGAGAGTGGAGGATTCCAGCTCACTCTCCTTAGCCATTCCCACAGAAAAGCTCTCACACCAACATGCACAGCTTTCTTGCCTACTCTCCTGGACCATGGTTACAAAAATCCTCACCTTAGGGCAGCAGAAATGTTGGACAAAGTGAATGTTTCAAATTTAAGCTAATGAGGAGGGGAAGGCCTTATTTCCCCATCCTTACTAAGGTCTGATCTCTGACTTGTCTCTGTTCCAAAGCTGTGGTTTTGAGCAGACCCTTCAAAAGCAGAAGTGCTTTGCAGGAACTTTCCCACAAATTCTGCCTAGATATTTCAAATTTATCAAGTCTCTTTAGTTACTGTCTGCCTATCTGCACCTCCACCATTCCCACTTCTTTTGCTTCGACCAGAGAATCTTAAAAACAAAACCTCTCCTGCTTCATTAAAGGTCACCTCTGAGAGTAGGCATAGAAAAACAGAATCACTGCCACTGGTGTTGCACAGATGGGTCACAAATGTACATTTTCATTGATATATGACACAATGATTGCTGTGTTGGTTGGGATCGTCACTCATACTGGACCATTAAAAGAGGTCTTATCAGCCTCTTATGAGTGAACTTAAGACATTCAACATGAATTTACCTTGACTCCTCAGCAGAGGCAAAGGAAATATTAGATCAGGTGCTGTGTAGGATCCTTGTTCATTCTAGAGCTGTAATTCACAGCTCAGCTGGAGTGCTTCATTCACTGCTTCTGGCAGAAAGTAAAATATCTGTGAGAAACAAAGTTGTGTACAAGAACAAGCAACAATAGCAGAGCACATCAAGGGGTCACTCTGACAGTGACCATATGTCCTGGTTGTTAGGCATCTGGGATAGGTACTTTACACCAGAGCTGTGGGCACAGTTAAATATAAAACCTTGCAAATGACAAGAGACCTCATACTGAATGAAAACAGGCAAAAATTGGGTATATCTAATGAAAAGCCCCCTTTGGCTTTAGTGAGCTGTGAATCAAATTCACTTTGAGGTGGCATTTGGTTGAACTATTTTTAAAACCATAATCCTTGCTTTGGAATGAACTAAGTAAATATTTTTTGTTGAGTTTAATCAGTAGGAGTTGTTTGGTATTTTTTTTTTTTCTTGGTAACAGAAGGGCTCTGCTTCAATTTTTCTTCTCCCAGTTCTCTCCCAGGTGATTTATGCCTTAAGCTCTTAACAAGTCTGATTATAGGTAAGAAATACCTAAAACTCCTGCGAGATGAAACTAAAGGAAATGGCAACCATCCCTCTGTCAGCACAGTGGGTATCAGTTACACAGCACAAAGGCACAGTGCAGGTTAGCTGAGAAACAGCATCACAGCAGTGCTTTGCTCTTCAAACAATCAGTTGGATACTTTTAGACCATCTTTGGAAATTAGAGTGAGTAAAAACTGCTTGTGGATTCTGTGCCACTCCAAAGGCAAGTCCTGGCAGAGGACACCAGACCAAGGGCACAGGCAAAACCACATTTTGTTTCCAGCTGCTGAAAGCCCTGCAGATGCCAGGGTAGTCACACAGTAGCAGGGGGCAATTCTTTCCTCTGGCTTCACTGCATTGGGGTTTGGGTGTCAGAACTGGAGTGTCACTGTATATTTATTCCACCAAGTGCCTGCACATACAATGGTTTCTGTATCTTCAGCTGTGAATGTTTCAGTTTATATCTTCATACTGTACAAATCCAGGACAGTGCCCTGTTCTTTTCATGATGTTCTATTCATATTCATTCTTGCAAAGAAAATCTCTCAGCCATGTACAATAAATGGGACAGGGAATGGAAAAATGAAGAGGGGAAAAGAAAGACACTTTAAAAAGGAAACAAACTAACTCTATCTAGTTAATAAATGTTTCAATGTGGGAAATGATTTATCCATTTGTCTCTAAGTTATTCTCCTGTTTGTCTAGTAGTACTTTATTTGTCCTCCCGAAAGTCCGGGGGAGGTCAGTAATTTCACTGAGCCTTGTAGCTGGAAATTAAGAGCATGATTTTGAGGCATCCTTTCTAAACTAGATGACAATTTTCATGGCATGAGAGATCAGAGAATTTGATTGAGACCAAACAATGTGTAGAACTTGCCAGTGTGAGAATTTCACATAAACCAGATGAGAACAAACTCCTTTGTGCAAGAAGCAGGTTAATAAATTCTTTATGTGCTTCTGGGACAATTTTCCTAAGTGCACAACTCACCTTCACATCAGAAGTTCTGCTTTTCTGAGCCTGCAGGGAGCTGTTCCGAGTTACTCAGGTACTTGCACAGTGTCCACCCTTCCAATGGGGCATCTCAGGAAAGGGCTCCTGCTTCTGCCTTCCAATCTTCCAGAAGCAGAATGAGTCTTGTTTCTCTTTTCTGTGCTGCATGTTGTACTAGAAATTAGAAGTCAGAGAAGTGCATCTCACCCTCAGAACAGAGAATGGGAGGCTACTGTGAATTCTTAATTCCTGTTGGATATTGTTCTGGAGTTCAGACTAAAAATGCAGTTTCAAACACCCAAACATCTTTTCCCTCTCTTTTCTCTGAGGGGAGTGGAGCTGAGTTGCCCCTTTTCAGATCACAGAAGTTCAAAGCATGGTATTAGCTCCCTGAAATGTGGCCTTAAGAGCTTGTTTTCTTTCACTTGAAAACAAACTTAGTGAACATTTTTGAAACCAACAGTATGGATTTGCTTGGTGTGAACGAACTATTGGTTTGTTCCCAATAGTTTGGAGACTATTCTTCAATGCAGCAGCTGCTGCTTGCACAAGAGGAGTCTTTCCTGATGGCCATCAGCAGGACCCAAGGCTTTGCTGTCCAAGATAGTTCAGGAGGAGTTATTAAGTTAAACAAAAACTACATTTGTTTCCAAATCATGTCCAACATAAGCATGATGCCTGCAGAACACAGAGGATAAACTGACAGGTCTCGACTAGATGAGAAGCCCAAGAGGAATTTCTAACTCCAGTAGTATCAATGTCTTAGTGAGCAGGCACTGGATTCAAAGGGAGAAAAGAAAAGCCTTCCTTCCTGTGGTGAGGAGCTGTGAATCACCAGATTGGGTATTTCAGCAGCAGTTTGTCTGGATACAGGCTGAATTGGTTAGGTGGTTTGCTTTTGTTTGTTTGTTTGTTTTGTGGGTTTTGTTGTTTGTTTTTGTTTGTTTTAGTTTTATTTGGGGTTTTTTAATTTTATTTTGGTTTTTGTTTGGGTTTTTGTTTGGTTGGTTTTAAAACAAAGTTATTTACAAGCAAATTTTCTACAAAATAAACAACTTTTCTTTAAAAACTCTGCTAATAGTCTCTTCTTTCTGTGTGTCACTGTTTGTTTTCATGATTGGCAGATCCACCTTTCCTTACCATATCTGACGAAGAAAGGCACTCCCATGTTCATGCATCAGCACAGATGTTATAATTCTGATCCAATCCCCACTTAAAGCAAGTCTTATTCAACCAGGTTTCTCAGGGCCTTCTCCAATCAAATTTGAGACATTTTAACAGGGACCTGAGGTAAAATCAAGGTCTGAGTGGTGAAATTTAACTTTGGCTTACTTTTGTATAGAGAGGGTACATATTTCACAAAATAAAAAAGGTAATTTTCTGTGAGACACAGTTGTAGTTACAAAGGCATTGGCAGTTTCCCTCCCGAAGTCAGAGTTTCGTTTTGTGTATTTTCACACCAGCTTTACAGACATTGTATCCAGATTCAGCAGATGGCAGGGTCCAACATGTTGCTCTAAATAATCTTCAGTAAAACACCTGCCAAAAATGCATAGAATTAGGTAGTCCATGGTCTGTGCTTCTTCATGTCTCCATTCTGGAGTAACTTCATTCCCACTGATTATCTATCCTGACACCTTAGGGAGAATCCATCCCATCAGCCAAGTTTATCTGTGTACCTATAGACTAAGGGTCAGCAACATCAGTGTCCCTTGCCATGACTTCATTCTTCATGGCAAGCTAGGAATGCCACTTTCCCAGCTGTAGAACAAGTGATTTTTAAATGTTGATGAAGAGTTACATTTTATTGTTCTGTTTGTAAGCCTCTGGGCAGCTGTGCCTACTTTCTCTTAGAATTTCTGCCTTGGTGTCCAATGTTTCTGGACAGAAACCACATGTACAAATGGTCCTTCTAGCAAGCTGGAACAGTTCAGACATCTGTTTTGGTTTGTATTTTGCAAACTTAATGCAAAAAGTAACATGCAGCACCTAATTTTTGGGGGGACCATGTGCTGCTCAGATAAACAAGTAATAAACAGTTAAATGTCTCCCTTTATAGAAGCTGAGTGTTTGCCTTCTTGCTTTATTTAAAAACAAAATGTCAACAGAAAGGCACAGAGACCAGTGTCATTACAGCAGTTACCTCCATGTCCTGTGACAGCTGTTTCTCACAGCCCGGGGAAGTTGCCACAGGCAGCTCGATTTAAAGTTGTATCCTTGTTTGCTATACCCACTATTGAAATTAGTGCAAAGATCTGTTTTGCTAACAGCCGTGTTGCATGCTTGCCTGTTTTTCATTCCAAATCACGATGTTTGTTTGCAGTCCAGCTTTAAGTTGTACAGAATGCAGAACAAAGCAAACCCTTCCTTGCGCAATCTCCTTGGTGGTCTGAGCCTGTTCTGCCAATGCCCCCCAGGCCCCCAATGTGCTTGTCTGCAGACTCTGCTGTGGAGCCAAAAATACAGGGGCATTTCTTCCAGTGGGGTTAAACAGCCAAGCTCTTCATATTTGGTCTGAGGGCCGTAGGTGACTGGGGAAAACAAACCACTTAATAAACAATACCTCTGATTAGATAGGGATGAACAAGCTGGACTTTGAGATGGTTAAGCAAGACTGCAGAGTACAGAAAACAGGAAACATCCAGCATGGTGTGGAAAAGTGGGTGAGAGGCAGACTCCACTCTGCTTGAGCCTGCTCAGATTAGACTTTAACCCCATCACGCAGGCAGCAGCCTCATGGGGCAACAAAGCCAGGTGTTTTTCATGTGGATACATATTATTCTTGGACATCCTTCCAACTCCCAGTGTTTTTTTCCATTCCATTTCAATCCATTTCTACAGGTCTGACCACATCCAAAAGTAGTATTTCATTTACTTAAGTGCAGAGAGAAACTATACATTTGTAATTTTTCTCGTCGTGACCATATAATCTCTGAAGTTGCTTCATCCATTTCTTTTTTATCATTCTTTCTGAGGTGTATTACAATTTATCTCTCTTCCCATTTACTTATTTTTTTTTATTTAAAATGCTAGTTCATTTGACTAGTTAAAGGCAAAACATTATCAGAATTATATTGCTAGAAACAGACAATAGAAATCACAATATTTTTATCTGTTGTCTTTAGAACAGGCTTTCTGTGGATTTTAATACATTTTATCCAGCAGGACTTCACCGAAAACTTAAGTGCACAACTGCCAGATCCTTTGATGGCAAGGCTGGATATAAATTACCCTCTAGTACAAAAATCCAGTACCTGCATTGTCAAATCATTCCAGAAAGAAAACTCACAAATTAAGACCTAAGTAATAACTCATGCCACATGTGAATACAGTTTTCAATGGTTGTTAATATTTTTAAATGCATGCTTCTGTCAACTTTTTAATGGTAATTTCAGATGAAAAAGTTGACACCAGCAAAATCTCCAAGCCATTCAAATAGAAAATTCACTTATGTTGTAACACATTTCTTGTGTTTTAACATAAGCAGTATCTTTTATAGCTAACTACCACTTTCTGTTTCTATGCTACGAAAGGCACAACAATTAACACCTAAGCTCTGTAACTAGTTATGCATCTTGTTTTCAGTGGTGTTTCAAACACAAGTATAAAGTCTTTCATATTGCAAGACTGTTTATATCAGCTCCCTTATGAACACATAAAAAAGCCATAATCTGTGCAGAAAACCCTTGGTCACTGTATTTAGTTAGATATGTATTTAAGCAATCAGTTCTCAGACATCCAGAACCCAAAACCAGCTAGTAATGCTCTTCACTAAAAAAGTGTATCAGCAATAACTGCAATAGCCTGTATAACCATTTTTAAGAGTATGAAAAACTGAGAGTAGTTGTTCTTTACTGAAACTGACCTTCCTTCTTGTTCACCCTATCCTTATCCTGGACTAGGATCTTTGTCCTATGTCCTCCTTTCCTTGCCAGAGGCAGAGAAGGATGAGGACCCTCAGGGATGCCGAGGAGACATGGTTCTGCCTCTGAAACTGAACTCCCACTGGGAGCCCTGCCTTCATCACCACTGGAAAGGTGTGAGTTCAAACACTACCTCCATGAGACAGAATTACAGCTTGGATAATACACCAGTTTTGCCATGGAATAGTTAGTGCAGGCAGTGATTTGGTACTTTTTATGAGCCAGGTTAGTTGTTTGGTAAATGCAAGCAGACTGCATGCCACTCATGATGCAAGGTTTTTCCTCTTATTATTATTTAAGAAATGATACTACTATAACCTCATTTTAAGAGGCACAAGTGCCCCCAAAAGTATGATTATGTATGATGGAAGTATGTACTCTTTTCCAGTGTAATTTTAATATCACTGTGATTTCTTCACAGTATGGTCAGTGCGATGGTTCTGCATACTAACAGCTTAGCGTGACACCATTTAATATGACTGCTCATTCCATAGTCTTCCCTGAAAAGGCTCCCATTCCTAAATTAAGTGAAAAAATTAAGCATCTTTCACCTTTTTATCTCCTCTGTCCTCAAAATCTCTGTGACGACCTGTAATCCTATGCTTGGAGTGCTGGATTCAAGGGTTAGAAGACCTGGAAAGGCACATAACAGCAACTATCCATCTGGAAATACTTTCATATACTTCTGAAGAGTTAAGAATGCAAGGTAGGCTGCAGGAGACTATTTAAATCGTATCTAAATGTCTGAAACTGGTTTTGTTTTCAAGAAAACTCCCACAGATTTTCTCTAATAGCCTGTCAGACCATAATCACAGATGATACTGGGAATAAAACACTTCCAAGAACTTCCTTCCTGTGTCAGCTTCTAGCCAAACCAGGAACAACAGGACTCAAGCTCTGACTTTGAAGAAGACCACCATTATGACAACTTCTTGGTCTCAAGAGGTTCTTAGATAAGGTATTTAATTAAAAGTATTTGTAATCTCTATTAGAAGCCTCTGTTGTGGTGGAGAAACTTTAATACACCATGGAGTTTTTCTTTCTGCTAGGATGGGAGAAATTGAATGTAAACCAAACACTGTAAAGCAGCAGGGAAGGCTTTATGTCCATGTATATGTGCCACAGCTTCCTTCAGCAAAAACAGAATGGAAGTGCAGCTTGGAGGAAAACAGAGGAACACAAGCATAAGGCCTTTAACTGGACTGCACTGTCAGCTGCTTCAGAAGTTTCTCTGCTGATTGTCAGGCTGGCAGGTCCTAATGCTTCCTACAAGCACTGACTTTGGCATGCAGCTGAACAAGAGAGGCTCAAGGAGAAAGTGCCATAAGGAAGACAGTGTTGTGGAGAGAGAAATCAGGTGTCTCACCTGTCCATGTAAAAGCCAAAGGGTCACTGCAGGAGCCAAACAAACAGAGAAACGACGTCATTCTTCAGGCAAACACTCTGGGTCTCTGTGGCAAAAACGTGCCAATGTCCAAGGCTGCAGAGGGTGTTTTTGCTGAGGGCATGATGTTTGTCCAACAGTCCTTGTGCTGTACTTCCCTCCAAGAGTACTGGCCTGCAGGATGGGGAGAAAGAAAATAAAGCAAATAATCAATTCTATAGGCCTAGACTTGGTGAATGGTTGTAGTGTGGATTCATATAAACTGCAATGCTAATATACCGTTTATAAATCATCAGTGTTTGTCACTGAAAAATTCTGCTAAACAACAGAGAAGTTTGCATATCACTGCAATATGAGTGGGCTTCTAAGTGGGATTTGGGGGGAAAATTTGGCTTGCAGCTGTGCACCTCAATGTGAGCATATGTGGTCTGACAACCATTAATTTCACAGGTACACTGTGTTACAGGACATCAGAACTTGCTCCTTCATTAAATCTGATACTGTAGCACCACATTTTGCCTTTCCATATACCAACTGGAAAAGGAAAATATGTTTCCATGCTAGACTTCCCAGTGAGGAAAAGCAGGGTAACACTTAGGAAGCCACTGAAATGATACCAACTCATGCTAATTAAGGATCTGTTGCATTGTTTCTGCATTTTGTTTTCTGCTCTTTCTTCCCGCAGTTTCCTAAGTATAAGCTTTCAGAAGATCTAACCCTAAATGATGAAGTTGTGCCCAAGATACCTGTAAGCAAATTCCACGGTTTCTCTTGTAGTTCTTTTTGGTCTGTTTTGGAAAGAGGAGGAATAATTTGAAATAACTGTAAAACATCTCAGTTTTACTGCATGAATGCCTTATATATGCAGGGGAGGGGAAAGGGGAGGAACAGCAGGAGCATGACCAGGTCCCATTGGAGGTGTGTGGTGGTGGTCTGATAGCCAATGACCGACCTTGAGCAGTGACACCTCCCTGGACAGCTTGCGGGAGGAGGAGGGACGATGAAGGAGTAAGGGGGGAGAAAAAAAAAAAAAAGCCCCCCCAAGAATTTTATAAAAGTTAGTGATTAGAAGGACTGGGTCTCTTTGCCTGCAAACACCTCAGCAGAAGCTTGTAGCAGCAGAGACACTGCCCACAAACAAGTAAGTATAATAATTTAATTTCTAAACTATAAAGCTGGTACATATATCAGCAGCTGAGACCTGGTATGTTTATCTAAGTGGGCTTGGAGAGTTGGTTTAGGTTTTAATATTTTTTGTTTCAGGAAGAGCTTGTGAGAAACAAGCACTAAGCCATTCTGCAGTGGTCTTCTAAAGTGATCCATTTGCTGCTAACACTGGCTTTCTAACTTAGCTTAATCACTCAGGACTCCTGGAGTGAGTGAGTGAATCCTCTGCTTAAGGGGACTAGAACAATAACATACTTGCATTGCTTTCTTTTGCTTCATTTCATTTGTTTTTGCTTGTGGTGTACATAAATTTCTGTTTTGCAAGAAGAACAGAGAATGACTGGAGAAGGCAGCTGGTCCTGACAGACATCAGTGCTGACAGAAGTGCAATTATGTGTGTTGTGCAGCTTCTTCTGAAGCATTAGTGGAGTGGTGCGGATAAGATTATTTGGCAAGGGGGTATAAGGTCTGCAGTGCAGGAAAACAAAGCCTGTTCTTGTATCTGTATGCTGTAACCTTTCAAGCTGTGAACAGCCAGCTTCAGGAAATTGCTTGACCAAGCCAAATACTCACTGAGTCTGTGATACTCTATCGCTTACTCAACTATCCCATGTGCTTACCCCAAACTATTTAGTCCACCTGAGACTCTTACAACGGCTTCTCCCAGCCTCCCCTGATGGCAGTACAAGACTTGAATTCTTGTGCAAATCTAACAGCAATTTTTAACTTTCTCTAAGAAAAATCCACCCCTGAAAGAGAAGTAGCTCCTTCCTAATAACACTTGCTTCCAAGCAGCCATCTTCTTGCCACCTCAGCCAAATCTAGCCATTCTGAGTGCTCTGCACTGACTGCAGGGGCAGGTCTCTGAACATAGACTCCTTTCATAGTTGCTAGGGAAATGAAATGGGGATACATTTGCTCAGTGCTTGAGTATAGCTCTGAGGCTAACATGGGAATCAGCACAGGGAACTCAGATCTGCAGTTCCACCTAGGACAGGATGTTGAATCAAGTTCTCTAGACAAGAACATGAGGATGGTAAAAAAATTCAGAGAGCAAAAAACAACCAAGCAATTTACAATCATATATGCCCCAAAGGACCTATGGAGATGGTGACATTAGCATGTCAATCAAAAATGTCTGCCTCTTTTTCTAGGTGACAGAAGTATGAGTATCCCTCTTTGTCCCCTAACCTTGAGATTTTTAAAATCCAGAAATGAAACATTTTGCTAATCCAAAACCTTCATCTCAGTGCAAAGATGATGGAAGAAATGTTCTGTTCTTTCCTGAGAACCCCTTCATACCTACCAGAGGCACCACTTCCATCTTGACTCCTTAAAACAGACACAGAGAGTCAGGGGGTCTGTAGTCCAACTGCCCCTTGCTCAAAGCAGGGTTAGACACGAGGTCAGACCAAGGCGCTCAGGGCTTTATTCAGGTGGGTCTGGCAACCTCCAAGGATAGAGACCC
>VXBQ01011962.1:141499-152604 GCA_013400175.1 Phainopepla nitens | reverse complement strand
GCTGTTCCCAGATGTTCAGTACAGAGTGCTGAGCAAAGGGGGGTAACCCATCTCCTCCCCCCGCTCTCCAGGCCGGACCCCTGCTCACACAGGACGCCTGACAGGGCCTTAGGCCATCCCCAAAGAGCTGTTCCCTCATCCCACTAGTCCCGGGGAACGGCTGCCAGGGCTCTGCACCCCAGGCAATGTCTGGGCATTTGTTTGGCCAGACTGCATGTCACTGCAGGTGCTCCTCTTGGCCTCTTCCCCCCCACCCCCATGTCCAGGCTCCTCTGGATGGCTGCCCATCAATCAGGCATATCAAGTAGTCCTGCCAGCTATGTGTCTTCTGCCACCAAGATAAGAATGTGCTCTGTCAGCACAATGGGTCCAGGCTTGCCCAGCTGTTCATACCCATCTGTTTTCCCCATGCCCAAGGAACCAGGCTTATTTAAAAACAGCTTTTTAATGAAGTCCTACACAGAAGTGAGATCAGTAACCATAGATATCCACTGCAGTAAGAATATAAGGTGCCTAAGTGTCTGTCTCCTCTAAGCATACAAGTGTAAAAGAAAAGTAAATTTCATCAGGCCAACACTGTGCCTACATGCAATAAGTTAAAATTTTGAATACTTTTCACTGTTCCAACCAACTGTATTTATCTGTTTATGTATTTGGCTGCTTCTTCTTCTTCAAACCTGCTTTTTGAAAGAAAATCTCTTGTGTGCAGGGTTTGTATTGCTGATTTTCAGTGGTGAAAAGCTGTGTTTACTAGTAATTGAATAGGAAAAAGCAACATGGGTGGGATAGAAACCGTAGTTTAAAACTTTGGTCCTGCACTTTTGCAACCAATTTTATAAAAGAAGGTAGTGAAGAGACCTAAGAGAAAAATTTAAAGATTCTGATCCAGTCTTTTCCCATCTACAAACCGAGACTCAGGTGAGATTTTATGTAATTTTAGAAGATACCAATCACATGAGGTTCTTGGAAAGAAAAGACACCAGTGGTGTCTTGAAGTTTTTAAGATGATTGGAAGCAGAATGTAACATTGTTCCTTCTGCTATTGGTCTTGACTCTGCTCTTTGGTTCTCACCATTAATATTAACAGGATCAAGTGCTTCTGCTGCCATCATGAATTTCCCCTCCCTTCTTTATGGTAGCAGAGAAAAACCCAAGATTTCAGCATTATGATATTTACTTCTACAATTGTGCTGTCCCCTGTTCCCACACCCCGACCTCCTGCTGGCAACAGGGTGGAGGCTGAGCAAAGAAATGTGTTTGCTTAAGGAGCTGTTGAAGCCTGATAAGCACTCCAGGTAGCTACAAAGCTGAGGGGTTTGTGCAGTTTTATTCTTTTAAGTTTTTTTAAAATTCTACTTAAAAAAAAAACCCAACTACATAAGCAGATACTACAAAGAGAATGCATTTTATTCATACAATGTAAAATCAATGTGAAATCACTTGAGCTTATGGCATTTAGCCCACAGCCTAAAATGGGTAAATAAAAATAAAGCTTCTTGAAACACCTTAGTGGTGTGACAACTCCCAGTTACTGTTACTGAGATCACAGTTCATTAGAACTTTTTTCTTCCTGGAAAAGTTGTCAATTTAAACAGATAATTCAGATTAAGACAAATAGACTTTGTTCTTGGAAGAATGAAATGAGCTGTGCAGCTCTGGCAGCCTGCGCACAGCTTCTCAAGACCTGTGAGGTGACATATCCAGCTCTTTAAGAGAGGGCATTAATGCTTCTATGGATGTGCTGAGAGCTTACTCTTTACCAGGTGGCAGTGTGAAATGTTACTGAAGTATAAGGCTTCTCCACTCCCCTTCTACCTGCTCCCCTGCTCAGAGCAGGACCTTGCACCAAAGACACCCTTTCTGAATGCAGACATTAAGATTCTCAGAAATTATTATTCTCATGAAAGAATCATAGAAATGAATCAAGGGCACTAAAACATTCTGCACCTTTGAGCTATTATAAGGTTTACAGCTGTTCTTTTGCCCTCATTTCTTCATTTCAGCTAGAAACACTGTGTCCTTTATTTGTCCCTGTAGCCCAGCAGAGTAGCTAGGAACCACTAACTGTGGCCTTAAAGATCATTTTGTGGAGATTTTGAGTAAATCTCCACCTGCTCCTTCACACTCAGTGAGATACTTGCACAGAAACTGGAACTAATTTGCTGTCTTCCAATTCATCACTTGGAAACTACACTTTGTTGTTTCAGTCTCTCAGGGTAGTCACTTGGAACAGCATTATTCACTGAGGACTCATATTCCCATATTCTGAAAATTTGCCTTGCAGGCTGGTTTTGAGTGATACGTGTCTCCTGGTTATCTTTAGGCAAACACTGGGAACAAGTGAGATAGAGCAGACATGAGTCTCATTGTTTACTGCATTGCTGGAAAGGAAGTGTACTCTTCATAACATGGCTGGGGCAACTGGTGATCTTGCAGCCCAGCCCGCTGGGTTCAGGGTTACCTGGATACACCTCCTGCTGCTGTAACACAGCTCCAAACTACAACTCTAAAATCCCACCCCTGATTTTTTAGCAATTCATTAGCTTTGACCTTGAAGAAGATCATATTTTTGCCAGAGCATAATTTTCCAATCTTTTCCACAGAGACTCTGAACTATTGGAGTGATTTCTTATCATTTTGCATAACAACACATTTAATAGTAGTGTGGCTTTAACTGAGGTGCTCATGACCAAACCATTTATTACAGTAATCATACTAACAAGCCAGTTTCCTCTTTTTAAGACATATCCAACAGAGAAAGCAGGTGAGAGATAAGGAGAGTTTTAGGTGCACTTAAGTAGCTATGCAGCATAAACCATAGATTTTCAAATTCTTCTGAGTGAGCTGAAAAGGCCAAGAGCTGGGCATGATGGAGCTGTGAACACCACAGTAGAAGGATGGTTCCCAGAGTTCTGGCCAGAGGCTGGCATACCGAGAAAGGGATTCAGCTAAGCCTGTTTCACCAGGACCACAGCAAGAAGGCATTTCAGCCCTTTGAAAAGCAGGGAACTCTCCCTAATTTGACTAAGTCTTCATTCTGCACTCCTTCATCTTCTCTCTCAACCAAAAATGACTCACTCTGTGGTAAGCTGCCTGTGAAAAATTCCAAACTCAGCTCGCAAAGAGGTAAAGCAGACATCTGGACGCTGCATCTGACTGGTCTGTACTGGCAGACAATGCCATTTGAATCTTCCAGGATAACATTACCACTACCAAAGCACCTTCAGCTATAAATCAGGGACATGAAATTACAGCTGTGACCATACTCTGATGGCATTGTTGCCAGAAAATTTTGGCACCATTTGACATGCTATACAGAACTCTGTACCCTATCACGAGTAGCAAACAGACTCTTGTTTCTCCCCATTATGCCCTTCAGCAGGAAAGATTAGACAATGATTCCCTGGCAACACAGGATCTGTGTGCAGGGAAATAAGAAGTTAGACTGGGCTGCCTACATGCTTCTATAGGGAGAAATATTTTCTGGCTATCTCTGATGAAATGGGAAATGGCATGTTCTCACTCCTCTCTCAGGCAGAGTTTGGGAATAGAAAATGCAAACACTGTCCCTAGGCATGCCCTTTTGGAGGAAAATGTGATATTTGAGATCTTTTATGCTGTTTTTAATCCTTCTGGATTTACCACCCACTGATAAAAACACAGGTGCTGCTTTAGCTATGACATATGATAAACTGAAGGGAGTTTTTCTCAGACTTCCAGACCTATGGACTCAGAAAAGTAACTTGGACTATTCAGATAACCAGAGAAACTTTAACTTAAGGCCACATAACCAATACTTTAATAAGACCAAGAATTTTGTTGTTTCAAGACAGAACCCAGGTTTCAGGTGCTAGGTAGTTGCAGCTGGTAACCCTTTACCACAGCTAAAAAGACAGATATGAGGGGTGAATTCTCCTAAGGCTCCATATCTTCTGTAGAGGAAGCAATGCACCAGAGTTCTGAAAGCAGCCATAGGGAGAAGAATTACAAACCCAGGCAAAAGGTTGGGGATGGAAAGTCAACCACACACAGCAGCAAATACTGCCAACAGAGACAGGAAATAGAAGAGGAGCAGTGTTAGGAAATTGGTAAAGGTAAGCAATGGAATAACTGGTATTCTAGTGACAGGAACCAAAAGTCTGCAGAGTCAGCAATTTGCTTACTTGTTACTTGGTGCATATTTTTATGATAGACTGATCTTACTTTATTTTCTGAGCAAATCCAGTTAATATGCAGAGTCTTTCCCACTCTGGTTCTAGAAGGATGTGGCAGGATGTGTCTCCTGCGTTTCTTTCTAGTTTTTCCAGACACACCAAGCCTAGAAGAACTCAAATGGAATTATGGTCATATTGCCTATGATAACATGGACCAGACAAGCACCAAGAGCCCTGCAGAGGAAACACCCGAGTGGTGTCACTGGTTCACAGTCTCCCCCAGAATTACTTGTAACAGTAATTCTCTCCCACAGATAAGTCAACATGACCCACCAGTTCCCAGCGCTCTCTCCAGAGCAGAAGAAAGCTCTTGCAGATATTGCTCAGCGGATTGTGGCTTCAGGAAAGGGGATCCTAGCTGCAGATGAATCAGTGGGTAAGTTCCAGACATCAATCAGTTAGCAGTATGCAAGATGTTTTATCCTTTTGGTTTTGCTTCATATTTGAAATCAGTTGAGCAGATGACAAACACTTAGAAACTGTTGTCTGAGCAGAAACAATTCAGCCAGGCAGGGCTGCAGCTATTACAACAAAAGCTTACAAGCTATGGGTTGAGAAGGGAAGCTCTGAACTGGAGCTCCAGTTCATTGCTACTTATTGGGACCAGGAGGCCAGCCAAGCCTAGAACCTTTTTGTCTGGCCTTTGTCCACCTCACCAGGTACCATGGGGAACAGGCTGCAGCGGATCAATGTGGAGAACACGGAGGAGAACCGCCGAGCTTTTAGAGAGATCCTCTTCACTTCAGACACTTCCATCAACCAGAGCATTGGGGGAGTGATCCTTTTCCATGAGACCCTCTATCAGAAAGACAGCACTGGAAAGCCATTCCCAACACTCATCAAGGAAAAAGGCATTGTGGTGGGAATTAAGGTGAGTATCTGTATATGCTGGGCTGGCACCATAACCCAAACCCCATTTCCAGAGAAAATTACATTTGGGGCTGCACTCTCCTGAAAAACACTGCCCCTGCCTCCTCCTCTTCCCCCTTCCCCCATTTTTGTCCTTGGCTTTAAAATTCTCTGCATTGCTTTTGTGCAAATAAGTAGAGGCACATTTGCACTAGATGCTGGAACTTTTCATACACCAACTCCCATCTACTCACCACTAACTGCAAATAAGTCTCTCCATGCAGTAACCTAAATCTACTTCTTTCCACATGTGATGGAGTTTTTGAGCCATTCCCTCTCGGCATCTATATACACACTACCCCTCCTCTTACCCAGTTCACTCCTTTTTCTTCCCCTTTGCTCCAACATTTCCTTCCTTTGTACCCTGAGCATGTTAAGGTCCACACATTACTAACAGTCAGCCTTCAAAGGCAGACTTGACATGGGTAAGAAGGTAAGAATTAGACCAATTCTGACCTTTCTGTAACCTTTTGTTTCTCTGACTACCACAGCTGGATAAAGGCACAGCACCTCTAGCAGGAACAAATGGAGAAACCACCATCCAAGGTAAGGAGAAATCTAAGGAGCCTAAGGTACTGCCTGTGCAGCAAAAGCCAGAAGGTGACTCACCTGAGACACAGCCTTGGCTGGAGTCACAGTACTTCCCAGAGCTCCGTGCTGAAGAGCAGCTCCCAGTGAAGAATTGTTCTCCCTCCGCAGGGCTGGATGGACTGGCTGAACGCTGTGCCCAGTACAAGAAAGATGGTGTTGACTTTGGCAAGTGGCGCGCAGTGCTGAAGGTCTCCAGCACAACACCCTCTCAGCTTGCCATCCAGGAGAATGCCAATGCATTGGCACGCTATGCCAGCATCTGCCAGCAGGTACTTCCCATCCAGCAACCCTTCCTGAGATGCTGCTGCCCCTTCTCCCTGTTTCCTGCGATAACACACTAGGTAGCTCAAAAGGAGAATCCCTGCGAGGGTTTTGGGAAAGACAAGGATGAAGGGCAGCACAGCACGAAGGAATACTACCAAAGTCAGGGCAAACAACACGAACAGTTTTACTTTCATAGCCCTAAAGAATCCCCTGTCTTTCTTTTCCTAGAATGGCTTGGTGCCCATTGTGGAGCCAGAAGTCCTGCCTGATGGAGACCATGATCTCCAGCGCTGTCAGTATGTCACAGAGAAGGTAAGAAGAGATTCCTCCCTCTGTGCTCCCCCTCATAAATCAGCAGCTAAACTTTGTGCAGTTTGTGCTCACAGATCTCAAAGAGATTTGACCAAAAATGTTCTTCATAACTTTTGTCCTTCACAAAAATGAGCTGCTGCTAGGCACATAACAAACTAATAGGAAATCCAAGAGTATTTTCCATGCTTTTGGATTTTCACTTCAATGACCATATAAACATTCTCAGTGTCAAAAAGATATATCAGGACCAAACCCAATTACCTTAATGTCAGCAGGGACAAGTCCCTTAAATAGGTAGAGTTGTAGCGCTTCATCTCAAAAGCAGTGGGGTCTCCACAACTGCAGCCCCAGAGATAAATTTAATGAGAAAGCAAATTTCAATTTGATCTTGCTACAGTACCAAAGAATAAGCTGTCTTTTCCACAGCAGGCTGAGGTGAAGATCTGAGCAGAGTCAGTATTCAATCCTCCTGTTTTCAGGTTCTGGCTGCTGTCTACAAGGCTTTGAACGATCATCATGTGTACCTGGAGGGGACACTGCTGAAACCCAACATGGTGACAGCTGGGCATTCCTGCACCAAGAAGTACACCCCTCAGGATGTAGCTGTAGCAACTGTCACTACTCTTCTCCGCACCGTTCCTGCTGCTGTTCCTGGTGATTCCTGATTCCTTCCTATCTCTTCATTCCCATTCTCTTTCCTACCTCTGACATGCCTGCTCCTCTGGCAAGTAAAGGTATGGGATTGAGGTGGCTGGAACACTCTATTTCTAAGCCTCTTTCTTGCAGGAATCTGCTTCCTGTCTGGAGGTCAGAGTGAAGAGGAGGCTTCTCTCAACCTGAATGCCATGAATCAGTCTCCTCTGCCTAAGCCTTGGAAACTGACCTTTTCCTACGGGAGAGCCCTGCAAGCCTCTGCCCTGGCTGCATGGTTGGGCAAAAATGAGAACAAGAAGGCTGCTCAGGAGGCCTTCCGCAAGCGGGCACAGGTATGAGGCTTCTGCCAGCAGAGAGAAGAGCTGCTCTCCATGAAGGGACACATGTTGTCACCTTCCTAAGGCTGCTCTTGATCCCACGCCTCCTGGCACTTCACACTCAGCAGAGGTGTTACTCTGTTATTTCTGCCTTGCTTGGTTACTCCTGCTCGTTGTTCTTTACACATCTGTCTTTCTTACTCCATGCTGATTGTTTTCCCCTCATTTATTTTTCTTCTTTTTCAGATTAACAGTTTGGCTTGCAGGGGACAGTATGTCCTGTCTGGAAAGAGTGATGCAGCTGCCACGCAGTCACTGTTCACTGCCAGCTACACCTACTGAAATCACAGGAACCTTCCTTCCTCATGTCTCTTCTCACACAGTGGAAGATGTTCAGAAATGAAAGAAAAACATAGAAATCTAATTTCCCTTACCCTAGACCAAACTGGAGATAGAATGGCTTAGCTTCCTCTCCACCCTTCACTCCCACAATTTACCAAGGGGATATTATTTTTTCATTTGCACAATACAAGGAAAGGGAATTCTTTCCAAAACACAAACAACAGCTGCCAATGAATCATGAACCCACCCTCCCTCAGTCTGAAACTCAGCCCCTGGAATAGCAGGCATATTCAGTAGTTCCCTAGCAATTCAAATAGCTACCCTTGCCCATTACCACATTTTGCAGCCACAATCCTGAATTATAAAACCTGACTGTGTATTCAATCATGTCAATAAAACAGTAATTGTAAACTAATCTCTACCTCACAATTCTTGTTGTTTTGTGTAAACTTAACAATATCTTTCATACATCTGTGGTTTTCCGTAGTCCTTGCAAAGGTTGAGTCACAAAGTGTTACAGCTGGTGAGTTTGGGAAACTCTGAGGATATCAAAGGGAAATAACCCAGTAGAGACACAGCTGGAGAGGTTAATCCCATTGACAGAAGTCTGGCAGACACTGAAACACTTGGGAGTTGCATAGCAAGCAGTGCTTGTGAATCTGGCCACAGATAACCTTCAGAAGCATCATGTGTCCCTGGAGAACCATTGTTGTGAGATGAGGCTGCTACACACTGAGTGTTAGAGTTGCACACACTGACTCAGGGCTGTGCAAAGACTGTCCTTACAGATCAACTTTACAGTGGCATTTTCCACAATAATTAACACAAAGCATGCATGAAGGCATCTTGGCCTACCTGTTGTGTAGCTTGATTAATGAGGCTGATGTTACAGACCAACGGTTTGACCTTTGGCAGGTTGCTGTGTCCCTGCTAATGGCATAAGCTTTGTTAGCTAAAGTCAGATGGTTGTCATGAAAAAAAAAGGCATAAATGGCAAAACAGCAGACCTAAGGTTTTGTAAGAATATTTGCCTGGCTACGTGCTACACCAATTAACTCATGAGGCCTTGGAGCAGCTTCCTAAACAGCCAGGGCCAGGCGACCCAGAGGACTCCATGTCTTTTCAGGGTCACCTCTCTCTGCTGGCTGCTCCTCCTGGCCACTGGCACTCACTGCTCCTGCCAACAAATACAGGGAAAACAAGCAAAATCACTGCCCTATAACCACCTCCTCATGGCCTCTCTGTTAGTAACCAGTGAGTCACACAGGCAATAAGTAAACAGCCAAAATCCTTCATGTGGATCCAGTCACTGCATAATAAAGGCTTGCATTTAGTCTCTCCAAGAGCAAGTGACTTGCCAAAAAACACTCCGGAGGCTGATGGTAGTGTCAGGAATAACACCTCTTTCCTGCTTCAGCTTGGTCCTCTGTGCCTTCACATACCTGACTTCAGTGAAACCTCTGCTCCTGATGAGCAGCATCCTACTGACACTCTGATCAAAGATCAATCTCAGAATCATTTGCATTAGAAATTACATTAAAAATAATATTTTTCAACCCATCCAGTTCCAACCTCTCTGCCATGGGCAGGGATAGCTTCCACTAGACCAGGTTGTTTTGATCCCAGTCCAAACCTGGCCTTGAACATTTCCAGGGATGGGGCATTCCAAGCTTCTCTAGGCAACCTGTGTTAAGGCCTCGCTGCCCTCACAGCAAAGAATTTATTCCAAATATCTACTCTTCCCTTTTTAGTTTAAAACTGTCCCCCCTTGTCCTGTCACTATCTGTGTAGAAAGTCCCTCTCCCCCTTTTTTTATAAGCCACCATCAGCATCAAGATTACCAAAATTTACCCCTATTTATATGTTTTGGCAAACAAAGGAATTAATAGTCATTGAATACACGTTACCTAGTTTTCATAATAATCAGTATTCTGTTGGCTGTTGGTTAATGATCCTCTCACTTCCAATGCTGATTCGTCTGCCTGGTCAGTCTTTTTTTTCAGTCAGTGGTTTCTTGAATTGGTGGCCATGAGTCAATGGCCTTGATCTGCCCCTGTTGCAGCTACTCTTTACCCAGCCAGAGCTGATTCAGCACAGTTGCTGCACTGCCTTTATGAGTTTGTGCCTTGTCTTGAGGTTCTGCCAAATGGCCTTGTGCTCATAAATTCTGCATTATTTGTGCCTATCATCCGTGGTACGTCCTTCTTCCCAAGCCTTGCTACTACCCCTAGATCTGAAATCACTGATGCCTGTCAAGACCTTAACCTTAACAAGGCAATTCAGCCAACAAGTAATTTGCCTTTCCAACACCTGTATATCACTTAGAGCGCGTTGGCTACTTTCTGTTACATGGACAAAATCTCCGTTCTTGTCGAGAAGGCTTGAAAGCACACAAAGACCACACCAAAGAAGGCCTGGTGCTAAGGCAATGTTCACACATTCCGTCTCCCAGCGAGGGGGCTGCCTGAGGGCACGGACTACATTTCCCATGAGGCTTTGCGGGGCGCGGCAGAAAGGCGCGCGCCCCCCCCCCGCCATGGCGGCGCCGCGGGCCCTGCGGGTGGCGGCGCGGCGGAGGCTGGCGCTCGGTCCCGCGGGGCTCAGGGCGTTCTGGGGCGGCCGCAGGTACCCGCAGGGCACAGGATGGGGGGTGGCTTCTGGCCTTTTCCGCACGCCGGGCCTTCACCGGGCCGTAGCTCACTGGAGGTCACTTAGCCCGACACCCCTTGAGCAAGTCCCTCAGGATTTGACCAAGCGACCTCAGGTGACCTTTGGAGCCTCCTCAGGGAAGGAGACTCCACAGGTTGTCCGGGCGCCCACCGAGGTGCACTGCTGGCGTGGGGTGCAGTGGTGGAGGGCTGGAACCTCTAGAGCTGTTACTGCTTTTGTTAAGCGTGGGAAGAGAGGGATTGCATGGGAATGAAGAACAGTTCCTTTGTAACATTTTGCGTGAAACCACGCATGGGTTATTGACTAGAATGTGGCATATGAGAAGGTAAAATTTTTTTCTTAAAACTAGGGATTTGTTTTTACAGATGGGCAGTGATTTTCTTCTGTAATAGTGGTTATTTACTGTTATGCCTTTTATTCTCAGCAAATCAGAAAATGGAGCTGTAACAGAAAACAAGTAACTAATCTTTTTAGGTACTAATCTAGTAAAATGCTGTTTTCACTCAGGCCCAATGAAACGAGGTGGGTGGGTGCCTGCTCTGCAGGGCAGCCTGCGTGGGGATTGGGGAAACCCTGTGCACTGCTGGATAACAGCCCTGAGGAGTCCACAGGATGTGTGAACTGCCGGGATTGCGTCTGGTTTAAAACACCACCAGTACAAAAAATGCTCTGACTGTCTTGAGTAGCCCAGAGCCTGAAAAAAGTTTCTGTTCTGGTGCCAGCAGGAAGGAGGAAAGAGAAGTGGAAGCGGACGGAGCGGTTCCTGAGGAGGAGCGGAGTGAGCCCAGCCTGATCTGTCCCCCGCTACGCAGCCGGAGCTGCCTCCCTCCCG
>VXBQ01011962.1:115235-141480 GCA_013400175.1 Phainopepla nitens | reverse complement strand
ACCAAGATGGATGAACTCGCGGCCGCAGAGCTGCCCCCGAACCCGAAAATCGTCTGGCAGCAGTGAGTCCCCCCGCAGAGCATCCCCACGCCTGGCCTGTGCTGCAGGGCAGCAGCAGAGCTCTCTCGCTGGGGTGAGAGCTGTGAATTTCACTAATAAAGGTTCACTGAAATCTCTTCACTCAGTAATGGAGAAGTCTCCAACAACCCTATAAAATCAGCTGCTATCGAGGCATTTCTGAATTCTCCAGTGTTTTTCTTCCCATCTAACTGATGATGCAGGTCTGCTTTTAATCAGAGAAATTTAAGAAATGCCTTCTTTTCTCCTTTTGACTTTTGGAGAGTTACAGAATAGTGTAAGTGTACACCTACATGTTCCACTGCGGGGTGAACTGGGTTTGTTGTGCTGATCACCATGGAAGGCTGAATGTTCACAAATCCTTCCCCTGTAGCTTATGGGAAACCGCAGTGTGACAGCTCTGTCATCTTGTTAGCTTCAAAGGCTATTTGGGAGCAATGAATTGGAAGTTACTTTTTCATTAAATTATGTATTTCCATCAAACCAGAGATACCTGCAACTCCTCATTTCCTCTTTAACACTCCCTATCGAAGAAAACACTTTCAGTTGAGTTGCACTTTGTGCTCATTCCCCTTTCTGTGTCTCTCCCAGGATGTAACTGATAGCTTATGTAATGTGATGAGAACAGAGGGAAAAACTGGACTGAGAATTGAGAAAGGCAAGAAGGGCGCTCAACAGCAGTTTGTCTTGGGTTTTGGTGTGTCAGAGTTGAGTCACACTGCCATTTTCCTGATCTGACACACCAGTCCCTTGGAGGTGCAGACCTCATGCTTCCATCAGCACAGGAAACTGCAGGGACTGGAGTACAAGGGAAGAAGATCAGACAAGGGTGTTTGAGATGCAAAACATTTAACTGCTTGTAACAAGCTGAGAATGCTGAAATCTGAAATGACAGCAAAGTCTTGCATACAGCACCTGTGTCATGGAAAGGGAAGACTTCTAGACACTTTATCCCTGGGCTTTTAAAAGTTTGTCACTTCAGTTGAATTGAATTATAAATAAATAAAAGCCCTCCCCATGCATCTTCCTTTGTTTTAGGCCAAAGCAGCAGTGAAGATCAGAAGAGAGTGTGAAAAAGCCAGCATGGGAGGGTATATTTCTTATCAAAATTATTCAGAACAGATTTTTCCCTTTGGATGTTTGATTACAGCTGTAGTGAGGGGACCCAGAACACTTAGCAAAGGCTTCTCATGGCTACGGAAAGCGTGGCCCAAGTCTGATTCTTACATTTCTAAGCCTGAAGCAGACATCAGTAGAGTCAGAAAAAGGAAGAAACACCACAACATCAGACACAGACATTCCTGATTTTCTTTGTGTCATAGGCAAATGAAAGACTGGCTCACATGTTTGCTTTTTTGATAATTTTTTTTTTTGCTTCTGTTTTGGAAAAAATATACAAAAAAAAAGCCAAGAAGAACCAACGTGGAAATGTGAGGTAAACATTCCAGTAAAAGTACAGAGGCTCCATTCTTTAAAGGAGACACACAGCAGTTATCACCATGCTAGAAGAACAAGATGCAGGAAAATCCTAGAAACAGTGAAAAATCATTTAATGAAGCCTTTGCCCCAGTTCTAACTATTGTAAACGGGCTTTTTTTGTTGTTGTTCTTCCCATCCCCAACCCCATACTTGTCCTTATAATGCTTACAAAGTTGTTAAATTGTATAACAGTTTTGATATAAATTCTGTATGGCAGAGTTTACAAAAAAATGCAGACTGCTACTACAGATTCAGCTCTTTCTGTCTGTCTTTTCTTGTCTTCTCACATCTTTCCTTCTGCCCTTTTTTTTTTTCTTGACTTGTCAAAGCCCCTCAGGATAAAAACCCCACATTTTGGGCAGTAAAACTGGCTTCTTGGCTGTTCCAGTCTGAATGCCGAGGAATCCTGCCCTGGTGAAGGAGTGGTGTCACTTTTCCTTTGCACCAGTGTCACTGGTTACCCCACAAATCTGTGATGAAGTGATGAAACACTTAAAGCGCAGCCTCAGCCCCGCAGTGGTGGCTGTATATCCCCATAGTCAATTCCTGAAGCCAGGTTTCACTGGGAGCTTTAGCTGGGCCCCGGGGAGGAATGAGGATCTAGGGAGATGATATAGTCAGCTCACATGCTATCAGCTACTACTATAAATTTTGACGTCCAGTCTGTCTGTACTGCAGACCAAAGATGTTGTTTTAGTTATTCTTTAGTCAGAACACCAGAACCATCGGGCTTTGGTTCAGTGAGGTGCTTAAGGACATGCTTCTAATCTGGACACTGGGCAGTAAGTGAAGTCCATTAACTCCTAGGGAACACTTAAGCAGCTCGCTGAATCAAGGATGGATTTTTGTTTCTTATCGACAGTATCATTCAGGTTAGATTCCTGATCATTCAGGTTAGATTCCTGATCACTGTTATTTTAACATTAATTAAATATATGCAATTATTTCAGATCTATACTGAGTTTACTCAGATGAGAATCTGACTCAGCTCTTCTTATGGTAAGAAAAGGTAAAAGCGAATTTTTTTTCCCCCCAAGATATATAAATTCAAAACTGAGAAGAAAAAAAAATTGTGTACAAATATCACATAACAACATCAACAATTCCATAGATGTAGTTCCTCAGTGCACACTTTAAACAAGAAAAGGTTTTTTTTTTTTTGTTCTTTTTCTGTTTTGCTTTTAAAGTCTGGCATAATAATATTAAAGCTGACAAAAAATCAGGGCAAGCTACATCACTTCCTCATACAAAAAAAGTACAAAACATTAGCCTCTAACTAGACATAACATAATACTGGTCATCACAGTTAGACATTTAGTAACTGTGTGTCTTGGTGTATTTTACTGGAGGGTAGTAAAAAATAGCTTCAGCTGCTGATCTCCCATCTCAGGTTACTTCAGTCATAGAGGCAGAGTGATTCTGCAAAGAGGAAAAGGCAAACACATGAATGTTTGTACAAAACAGTCTGACACTGACCTACGCTACTAGTGTGCAAAAGCAGTGGGAAAAACCCTCGCTCATAAAACCTGCTTTGTAGATGTATGGTCAATAATTATAATTTAAGAAAATTTTCCTGTTGATTTCTGGTGGATGTCAACAGTTAAAGGCCAGTCCCCACCTGCACTTCACAGAACAGTAGCTATAAACAGCTGACTGGACAAAATGTTTCTCACAGCTCATGAATATTTCACCTGCTCAGCCCTTCTGTCTACACAACACAATGTAGATATATAAGTAACACTTATTTTTTGGACTATGAACCCATCGAGAGAAGATCTAACGCACACAGTTTGGCATATTTAGTGGAAGGTCTTCCAGTAAATCTTTGCCTAATCAAAATTGAGTCTTCAATTAAGCAAAGTATTTCTGGACATTAGAGACAGTGTTTTTCGCTTTTTTAAAAAAAAAAAAAATTCCTCTTTTCAGTTTCTTTCGCAAAGGGTTTAACAAAAGTTGTTATTGATCTTGCCACACATCGTGTGTGACAGGCCATCTAATAAAGGAAGTACAATTTAAAGACCAAATAAATTGCACTGGTATATTTCAGATAACTCATAAAGTACAGTTTCTCCTTGTTCCCAGAATTTCTTGGCAGGTTTCATTTACTTGTCTGTTTTGAAAGGACTGAGTATGATGCAGTTATGCCAACACAAGCCATTCAAAGTTAGTAGTTTTAACAGAAACACTATCAATACTGATGTTCCCACTAGCTATTTTTTGCAGGCTTGAAAGAATGCTAATAATTTCTCTTCTGATGACTTAGAGATAGAAAAAAAGTATATGATTTCTTCTTATTATAGAAAATACTGAACAGTAATAAGGATAAAAAACCTAATCTCTGTAATATTTTTGAGGACAGACCAGTTTATCTTCAGGAAAGAGTAAATCTTTCATACATCCCAAAACTTTATTCTAGAGTGTTATTAGGCAGATTATTTTTACTTTTCTCTCAGTTTTCTATTATTCAAAGCAAAAGTTTGTGAGGCATGTGAAATCCTACTTCTTTAGCTGTGGATATGTATGGAGGCAGATGATCTACAGTATTTGGTAGTTTCAGGGATAAATACCTTAAAACAAACTCTGCCATGACACAGATTGACTCTGCTCAATGGGCTCGAAATGAGGCATGTATAGTCAGGTACAAAACTACTTTTTACTCTGGTGCAACAGAAACTATGCTTGGTGATGGTCTGGGTAAGAAGATTTACAGTACCTGTGCACTCAGTGTCTCCAGAGGACTTTCCACCCTGGGAAAAGTCATTAGTGGCATTCCTCTTGGGTCTTCAGGCTTCGGTTTAGAAGGGGCTGCATGACTGCCCTTAAAATTATGGACAACACATATCCCCTGTGTAATGCAGAAAAAAAAACAGAGTGAAGTCAGTGTGTTCTGTCTCCAGGAAAAACCTGGAGGGGGAATTGTCATGTGGGGCACAACTGAAAGAATTTAACCTGGGTTTGGGTTCAAGGCATCATCTGTCTCAGCCTTGGGCTGCAGTGTGTTTACTGACACAGCTGGGTATGATGGACTGCCTTGGTGATGAATCATTTTCAGCCTTTTACATTTCACACTGGACACAGCAGAGACCCCCGTGTATGCCTTATCCCTTGCAGGGTGCCAGAAGGTCTGCAAGGTCAAAATACAGCTGGAGACAGGCTGTCACTGCCCCCAACAGGTACTGGGAGCACAGAAACTGTGCTGGCCTGATGGATGGGCAACTGCCTCTCAAATTGCATGGATGAGATTTAAACTGCCCTTCCTAGCAGGAACCAGACAAATTATTCACATTAAAGTCGGGGAGATTCAGGTCAGGGGCTGTAGACATCTTTTTATCTGAAATGAACACAGGATAAATGATGTTTGAAGGTTTGTTGTTGTTGCTTGTTCAAGTATAGAATAGGAAAAAAAATCAGTGACAGGACAATCGAGATGTATGGGATTTTTGAAACCTAATCCCTCCTGATTACAGGGATAAAGTGTCTGTTGCTATGCAGTGGATAGTTCTGAAGCATATTTTCATTTAATGGAACCAGGCACATTTCTCAGTGAGAATGACCTGGACTGGTTGCTGTGTGAGTCAATCCTCAGCAAGAGACCTCTTACCAAACAAAACATTTAAACCACAGCCCACAGGAGAGCCAGTTACACGCTGTAGAGGTGCTCTTCCTAGATTCTGTGGGAAGGCCTTTGATGTATTTTAGTATGTTTGACTTATCCTGTGAGGGGGGAATGATTTCAGCTTGACTGTAAAAGCTGCGAAGGGAGGTAGGTAGTTTTATTTCCCAGGGAATTTATCCTGACCTTCCCTTCTATTGCACTTCTGTTATGGTCCAAAACAAAATGGAGAACCAGGATCACAGCTCAGAGCCCCAGAAAACACCCTGTACCTCACATTTTTGCCAGATACAAGGCACACAGAAGGGTTTTGCAACACAGAGAAGGAGTCTCAAGCACACCCTCCTTTTGGTACTGAAATCTCCACCACCTTTTGCAGCATTTTCCAGAACAGATCAACTAAGAACATGGAGAGTAATTCAAATAATTGAAATATATAAAATGTACAAATGCTACCAAATTAGACTTATCAATTAGTAAGAACCTGATTTCATATTAGGATTTTCTTTGATAATACTTTTAATGACATGGAGCTAGAATTAAATCTTGCAGACTACAAGTGATTACGATTTTTTAGTTTTGTTGTTTTTTTAATCTACGGTATTTTTAAAAGGAACCCAGCAGGACTGATGGACTTACCAGAAACAAGGCTACAGCACTCCCCAGGATGAAGCCTGCGATCACGTCCGAGCAGTGGTTTCGATACTCAGACACTCGATTTAGCCCAGTGAGGAAGGCAGCACACAGGGTTCCCAGACACAGCACGGGCTTGGCTAGCCTGCTACTCTTTGTTTTAATTGTGCTTGTGATGTACATCTGTAAGGAAGTGCAAAACAAATATAAAAAAGGGGTTCCACCCGAAATGCATCTTTCCCACCCAGACAAATCCTAAATCAGCAAGGATGTGACAAACCCCCTGATTCCTTAAAAAAAAAAGGCATTGGGAAATGGAAGAGGTTTCAAGTTATTCAGAGAACACTTACAGGAGTACAAACCCAATACTCTTAAATGATGTGAAATATCCTCTTGCATTTACAAACTGGACCTTTTCTGAGCAGTTATGCACAGGCTCAGCTTTATGATTTTGTGCAAGTACTGGCTCGTATGGTGGCAAACGCACTCTGCACACTACTAAATGTTTGCAAAGGGACTCAGGAATTCGTGCTGATACTCCTGCAGAAACTGTAATGTGCAGAAGATGGCAGAAGATGGAGTGCTTAGAATCTGTATGAACTAACTGCTCCAGTTTCCTAGATGGTGTTAAGTTTAAGGAACAGAGAACACTGAGGGAAACCATTCCAACCACTTCCCCTGCAAGATGAAAGGAAACACACAGCATGAGAGGTTTCTTTCAAAATAAAGTTGACTTTGAGAATGTAATTCCGGAGTGTGAAGTTTCACTGTTCTCCAAATATTTTTTAATGAACCCACATACTTCTGGCAGTTTGTTGGGAATTTTTTTAGTACATTCTGACAGAGTAAATATGTGTGGGTCACAGTTAGCAGCCTGTCATTAGTGCCAGAGCCACAAAATAGCAAAGATGAAGCAAACTGAGCCTCATGGCAAAGCAATTAATTAGAATCCTTTCCAGCCACCAAGTACGTAAGCCCACATGATTCCAAAGCTTTGATAATCTGAGATATCCCTGCTTGCTTTGTTTTTATCACCTGAACCTGACTGCAGCAGATGTCTTATGGCAGCTAATAGCGCTAGGTGGCAACCTTGCCCCAGTCTTGGCTGGCAGGTTAAGCTGCACCTATCACCAAAACTCACATTAAGCTTCTTTGGAAACAACAGGAAAAAAAGAAAATCATTGCCACTCCGTGAATAATTACCACCCACCCTTCCACCCTATGCACTCCTTCTACTCAATTCAATCGAGCAATAGGGAGCCAGATTGCTTTCCTGTTCCCCACCGAAGCACTGCTGCTGTTTGCAGCATCCAAAGGAAAAACCCATCACCTCTTTAATGTAAGAATACAGTCCTGCTGTGACAGCTGTGAGCCCCAGCTGCAGGGAACAACCCACACATGCTTGTTTCCTTACAAGGTATGAGATGAAGCTGGATTTTTGGGTTACCCACGTGGGAGGGTTCTATTTGTCACAGATGGGAAGTATCTGTAATTGGAGTTTCACACCTCGCAGCAAGAAAATGTAAACTTGTAGTAAAAAGGACATTTTTAGCAAGGAGGGTAATCAGCGATGAAAACAGATTGCTGAGGGAAATCTGTTAAACCCTCGTGAGGAGGGTTTTAAACAAGACAAACTGTTTTCCCAGAAGGTGGGCTCCAGTTCATTCCTAAATCGCTATGTTCAGAAATAACTGGGAGAACTTCTCTATTCTGATCAGACTTAACCAATCACTGCAGCTTGATCTTTATTGTCCAGGCCCAAAAGCCAAGATATTTTTTAGTATTCTCACAGTGTTTACCCATATTTAGAGCATGATTTCAGAGCTTTGTGCAAGAGACCAAAATCTCAATCAAAGCACTTACATTTGGTTTCCTACATACAGCAAGTGTTTTTGAAAATTTCCCACAATATTATCCATAGAGTAAATTTATCTACAAAACTCTAAATGTCAAAACTAGAGAGGAGGAAAGACCGTGAATACAAAATACAAAAACATGTCTAGAACATATAAAAATAAATTACATATGATTTAATGATATCATTTGTCTGCTCAGCTGTTTTGCTGTGATCTTATCAGTACACTAAAGCCATGTATTTACCAATATGCAGTGTGTGTGATAGCAGCATTTATCCCATGTGATTACTCTCCCATCTTTTTCACAGAGATAAAATCATATACAAGGAAGCTTTTTTGTCTGCAAGTTTAAAATAGACACACACATAAATATACACACACATATATATATATATATGCAAATATATGCATGTATTTAGAACACGTTATATCTATAATGAGAAAGGCAGAGTGGAAGAAATCTGTCTTGTCCCTTCAGCAGAAAGTGAGGAGATTTGTGACAGTTTATTTTCCTTAGAAAATTCAAGATTTCATACCAATATTGCAAAAGTCTTGTGTCGTAGAAGTTTTAAGGACAATCTTTTATTCTACCATAGAGATTCCTACAGTAAAAGAGAAGCAGAGCCTTTGACAACAATGCTCAGTGCAGCTGCTCATGGTGCCAAGACCCTGAATTGATCAGGGTGTCAGCGGGTATTTGCTGTAGTGTCCTCTGCTATTCAGCATTTCCAAATCTTGGAGGATTCATGTCCAGGTGCAGAGACCCACAGAAGCTGACTTCACTCATGGGGTGGATTGTCGGGGTGCATCTCTCCTCCCTCCCCTGGCTGCACTATGAGCTGAGAAATGCTCATTAAGCCCTGGCCTTGACAAACTGCACCTGGACTAAGCCCCTGTTGAGCATATCAGAAACACTGTCTGTTCCCAAGATCTAACGGGTGTCTAACAAGCACCTGTTTTTTCATGAACAGCCTTGGAAACTTATTTTTCTTGCCTGAGTAACAACCCAAGTGGTTGTTATAATATTTTTCTTAAAAGAACCTTCAAAGAAAGCTGCTGACTGAAATTGTGGCTACAGTGAAAAAGTACTGTAACTAAAGCCCACTCTCTTGGGGTTGTCTAAACAAGGGTCCAAAGTGAGATCTTTTTGAGCTCCTGACTTCCAGAAGATAAGAGGTGTAATGTGTATGTCTCAAACACTGATAAAGGGATGGCTGTGGAGCCAACCAAGGACTGTTGGTAGTAACAGACAAGAATTGTTGGTAATAAACAAAGACTGGTTAATAAACAAGGATTTTTGTTATTAACACGGCCATGAGAAACATCATGTTTTGGCTGGAGAATGTGGGCTAGAGATAGGACATTTTTCTGTGACAAACAACCACAACACAGCACAGGAAACAGGCATGGACTACAGGGTGGGATTAAAATTACCCATGACCCCTGAAGCCCTCCACCCATTTCCAGAAAGACTGGAAGAATCGACTGCACGTGATAATTAATTTACAGAGAAAGTGAGAAACCTATCTTAGGGGTGAGGAAACCTGCCCATAAAAAGGTATTCTCCCAAGCCCAGGCAATGCTCCCAGGGCCCTAGACATCTCATGGACTGGGCCAATTCAGGTGGATCACTGCTGAAACCAGGACTGACATCCCATCAGCTGAATTAATGCTGGAACCAGGAATGGTGACCTCTTTTCTAACCTTTTATTTTCTTTAGAAAGGGAACTTAAATTCATGTGAGTGCACAGGAGCTTGCATTAGAGGTACAGTGACTGCCGTCTCTTCCTGTGGTCATTCTCAGAGACTGATAAAATTTCTTTAGATGACATCCTTATTTTTTTATAAGTATGGAAGCCAGGGCTTCCAGGCCTTTCTTTTTCCTCTACTTTAGGCATACAAGATTTATTTCCACCTGCAGAGGTCACAGAAGGGATGCTCTGGGTTCTCCTTTAGAAGGTAACTAACAAAAAGTCTAGTTAATTAAATATAAACCCCAGATTATAAAAAAACAAAAACCACAAAGCCAACAGAATCACAGTGGGAGTGTTTTCAGTAGCAGAGTAATGACCAAATAAGCATAGATACTTAAGGTGCAGTGAAGGGAGGAGACTCCAAGATCTAATAAGACATTTATAAAACAAGAACCATGTCTGTGCTGATTCCATTCTCTGGCCTCCTTATGTTGTACCTGTTCTATTTTTCTTCCTCCATGGCTCAATTCCTCAGCTTTATGCAAAACACAGATATTACTAAGCAAATAACCTGTGTTTTATGTTCAGTAGGCCACATTATTATGCATATTAGAATCAGCAAGAGACTTCTCAAAAAATTGTGCACAGCACAATTTTGTTATTAAACAAAGCTGGATATGAACAATGCATTTCTTGTGTAATGCTCATGTTATTCCCAGCTGACAGACAAAGAAAAGAGGAGTGACAGCATTCTTAGCTCTAGAAGGTAACTTCAGGGAGAGAACTGGGCTGAAATTGGACTGTGGGCTGAAATGCTTTAAGGGCAAACTTTCATGACCTTGTGGCTCAGAAAGAGTTCCATGTCCTGGTTCCATGTGACATCTTCCTATGTGAGAAGTGCAGGCTCATAGCAGATACTCCTGGAAAACTAGAGCTCAAAAATACTGAATTACTTGGGGCTTAGGCTCAGGAAGGAAAAGCAGCATTACCCTTCAGCTGTAGAAGTCAGCCTGTTGTAGAAAATTTGCCCTCCTGGGAGACAAGAGAGGCTGGGCAGGGAAAGTCCATGAAAGGATGTAATTAGCTTAGGGCAGAACCAGGACTAAGCCTGGCCCTGGAACTTCCACCTAAGAGTTTATCATGGTGCAAACAGCTGCTACAGTCATGTTGAATATATTGTGAGCTGTATTTCACACATGGTTGCACATTGTTCAGAAGTAAAGTGCACAAAATGTTACAGGCTTTCCAAACAGTTCCCAAAAAATCCTGACCAAAGGAGTTATGTGGCAGGCATAGCTGGTCTATAGCCACACGAACAATTTGGCCATGACAGACACCTACTTGACCAGCTAGCTCGGAAGTAAAAAAGTCCCCAGGCATGTCACTGATAGGACAGGCTCAAAATCAAGCAGGGGACCTCAGCCAATCCCTTGGAATTACACCAAGATACGGGCAGACACGCACAGATGCACCCATATCACCCATATCCACCCATATCCACCTGGCCAGGAGCTGGGAGGACCTGTGACAAATCATCTGGAGGAAATTCAAAGCCCCTATAAAAGGGGCTCCCTTTCAATAAGCATTGGCTGTTGCTGATGATTGTGGTGTGTGTACATCGCAGTTCTTGTCTCCAACATCAGAGCAACAGAGTTATACTTCTCCATTGTTATTCACACAACGTTCAGTGAAAACAGATGGATATTGAAACAGCCGTGGGTGGACTCTTCATTTTAGAAGTAATAATGTGGTGTTTCATCATTTGCTACCAAGAGCACAGGGCAAAATACTCAGTAAATACCCTGTCTTTAATAACCTTAAGGCTTTTCTTGCATAGTGATGACCACAAACAGACTCTGGCACAACTCTGAGGTCAAGCTATAGGGCGAGAAAAGACCTAGGTTAATGCATTTTGAGATCAGAACCAGTTCAAGACCTTGGATCTTTATGGCAAAACCACCAAGGTTTTCTGCTTTGTTTGTAAGATTCTTATATCAGTTTTCAAGAATCACAGAAACTTTATCCAGAGAACACAAAGGAGCAGTTGATCTGTTTCATCAGATTTCATAATTTTCTTCCTGACTGCATGGCAGTGTCACCTTGTCAGTGTGTCAGCTGGGGTGCATTTCTCTGTGATAACAACAAAATTCTGGCACTGAGCTTTATTAGAACCCTCTTTGCAAAGTGAGTTCAGGTCCTAAACAAGTGAAGCAAAATTCAGCCTAAGTTCAGACCCTCACCGAAAGGGCACAATTTAAATTTTAAACGTTCAACAAATGGCATGTGAACAAATGTAGTGATCCAGAAGCTGTTTAAGGATCAGCTTCATTTTAATGCTCATGAGACAGGGGCAGGAAGAAGAGAAGACTGAATGAGAAAATCAGCAGCAAAGACAAGTTTAGGACCTCATGTCTCCACATGCAGTGCCTCAAAAGCAATGAGCATTTCATTAGCTTACACCAGGACTGGTAAAATGGAGAGAGAAGGGGATGTTCCCCTACTGATAAAGAAAAAAGCTGCCCCCAAAACAACCCTCTTTTTCTCCAGAAATCCATTGTAAGAAAAATGTCCCATCCAGATACACAACCAGAAGCTTCTCATGCAAGTCAGCAGCCATCACTGGCACCCACCGTGGCGTATAAAGCTGAGTAGATGCTCAAAGCAGCATGTTTGGATGGAAAGGATCTCCTGGCCTTTTCAATCACCTCCACATCCCCAGTGCAGATGTTGCCATTGTTTATGAATTGGTGGTGGGCCCGACAGTCGTTTCCAGTGTAGTTGGGCTTGCACACGGTCAGGAAGTAGGGAGCCAAGTTCCCAGTCACAACCTGGCCAGCGTTTACAAAGATGTCAGTGGCAAAAAGTCCAAATGCAAACACTCCTGTGAGGAAAGGTTAAAAATAGTGATTATTCAAACAGGTTTAGAAAATATCACTATACCTGAGAGGGAGAGACATAATAAGAGTAGTATCATGTACTTATAACAAATTTGTGACAAAAAAATGGGATCTCTGAACCTGAGAGAGTAGGGTAGTGCTGAGACACAATTCTTCTCTTACCTAACATAACAACCTATGATTAAGTACTTTTTGGATTTTGACTATTCACCGCCTTGATGCTGACAATTTACAATCCTGATGTAGCAATATTTGGCATGTACTTTTGGAAGCGACCCAATGCTTTGCTCTGGAAGACAGCTGCAATTCAGCTCTTGTCACCAGGAGCACATAACCACAATCCTGTGAGACAAAGTGTTCACTTGAATGCAGGAACTTTTCCAGGGCTGTGAAGCATTTCTTGATCAATATTGCAGTTGCCACCTCCTTCACTGACTCCCCTTGAGTGTTATCAATACCTGCTACAGCTGCTATGAATACACGAGGATCTTTCAGATGCATGTAATGCCTACATACCAAAGGTACAGAACAGCAGGTTTGCAGAATTACCAAACCCAAATATTCTGAAAGATTAAATCAGCTCTCCTCTTCCCCTTCTCATCACTAAGGCTGATTAAAGCATCACAAAAACATAGAAGAAACTGGCTTCTGATGTAGGAATATTGAGGGTCATGCAGTTTTGCTTTCTCCCTTCTGTAGCTCTGTAAGCAAAGTCATTAAATTATAAATTATATGAGATTGTTATGTTTTAAATATGACCAAGAGCTAGAGCTCCAGGGAAATCATCTTAGAAAACCTGTGATAAAATCTTAAGAGCTGGCACCACCATGATTGTAAAATCTTCATTGCTTATCTATACTGAGTTTAAAAAAAAAAAAATATTAAAAGGCTGCTCTAGTCTGAGACACAAAAAATATGAGGGACTCAAAATAATGCAGCATGTACTGAGAGTAACATAAAATAAAACTATAACTAAAATGGATTTGCTGTACAAGTGTTGAGTGAGGCTTGCCTGTGCCAATCAGTCAGTGAGATGGTTTGGTGTCACTGTGGCACAGATCCCTCGCTGGGGTGCTGATGGGAAGAGCCCTTCTCTTGGGCCTGGAGGGGCTGCAGGACTGCAGAGCTGCTCCTCCTCACCATCCCTCCCCAAGGTCAGCAAGGAGTATCACACAGTAAGATGATCCTGGAGGCTGAATGTATTACAATTCTTCATGTGTGTTTATTTTTATTTATTATTATTGAACTGCTATATGATCATGGATTTAAAAAGCCAGTGGTGGCCAAAGAAGAAGGCTGCCCTCCCCTGGTTTTAGGCTGCAGGACTGGCCCCTGTGTTTTCAATGGTGTGACAGTTTTCCTCCCATTTATCTTGTTAAGTGTGCTTAAAAGGAGAGAGCACAGAGACTGCTGCTTTATTTCCTTTATCCCTCTGGTAATAATTTGAATCCATGGCTTTCCACAGCCATCAGAGACTTCTCACCTACAACAGTCTGCACAAGCAAGTTCAAAGGAAAAAGGCAGAAGGGTATCTTTTCAGCCTGGTGACACAGCTGAAGTTATGACAGAGATGAATCTTGTTTTATATACAGCACTCTGTCAAAATTTTAATATTTTTTTTTTGGCACAGCTTCCTTTAAATAGCAACTTTCTGATGTGTTGTGCAAATTACAAGGGAGTGCAGTGAGGATTCTTACCCAGCCTTTACAACAGTTAGAGGAAATTTAAGTGTCAGGCAGTCTGGCTCATGCTCTTTATCATGTAAGTACAAGCCAAGAAGCAAGACATTTCAGGAAAAGCTCACAGGCTACACAAAACTATTTTGATCTTTAGGAAGTGCATATATACAAAGGTACTTCTCTCCATTAAGGAAGGAAGTTTTAACACCTGCATTTTCTTAATACTTGGTAGCACAGAATGTGCTGGCCCAAACGCAGCTGCCAAGGCCTGCAGTAATCTGGAGAAGAGCAAAGAAAGCCATGGCTGAAACCTTTATCACAGTTTGACTCATTTTGTGGTGCATTTTGGCTGCTGCAGTTCTCTCACAGTTCTGCCAAGCTGCGCTCTGTGAAAATCACAGCTATGTGCAGCAGTGAGTCTGGCTGGCAGGGATGTGACCCTTGCAGGCTGATTACACCTCACGTCTCTGGAGACTTGGAGCAAGGGCTGGCTGTAATTGATTGAAAGACTGTAATGCCAGGGCACCTGGGCAGTGCTGGACAGTCCCCTGATGGTTTTTGTACCTCAGGAATCCATCTGTTCAATGACCTACAGCAGCTAAACTAACTGACCAGGGCACAAAAATGCAGTGATGTGATTGCCAGCTTTTTAGAGGCAGACAAACTGCTCTGAAAGGCTTCACAGGAAGGGCAACTAGCCCCAGCCCTTCAGGGTCATATAGCTCACGTCCATGATATAATGTCAGAGAGGAAGAATGAGAGAAGACGTGCCTCTTCCAGACTCTGACACTCAGGTGTAATGGCAGGTGGTGTCATCCTGCTCAGCAGCAAGTGCTTTATTTCAGTGTGCTCACTCTGGGCCAGAAAACATGGGAGTGAACTGTAGTGCAGAGCTTGGCATATGGTGAGAAAAGATGGGAACAGTGCAAGCCATACGGGAAGCAGACCTACAGCTGCTCACTAGCAGAAAGGATGAAGGTTAATTGCAATTACTTAAAGCCAATCTTTCCCCTCAGCCACTCATGTCATACAGTCTGGCTGCAAAAAAAGGCCTTAAAGAAGAAGCAGAAGCTACATCTGGAAAGGCCTCCTGACTTCTTCTCCCTGTATTGACTACTCTCAGCTGTGTTTGTGTCTCAGGAGCAGGCAGAAAGAGGTGCCTAGAAGACAAAACAATAAGCAGAATGTAACTGGGAGAGATACTAGCTTAGACCAGATATAAGAGGGCAAGCTGTACTCCCTGCTACTCTCTCAGCTGCTCCAGAGTCCAAGAAAACTGAGATCAGATTTTATCATATCTTTACCTCCACTGAGAAAGACCTTAGACAAATTAAATGTTCAGGCCAAAAAAAAGAACAAACAAGGAAAGTCCTGTTGAAAAATGCTGAGGACGGACATAGTGAAGCTTGACTTTCCAGCGTCATCTCACCTGAACTAACACTTGCCTTGGCAGAAAAGTCTAAGTATTTAGCAGCTTAAATTTTGAATGCTTCATTTTTAATTTCTCCACTTACACATCCCTCTAAATGACTGTCAAAAAGTCCCTCATGAACCCTTGACTTCTGGGCTCTCATCCACATCCTATTCTCATGTTCTATCTCCTATCAAGCTTCTAGTGTGGCTGCTGTTCATCAGTGTTGTCACCTCCAGCTCTACTGCTTTTTCTAACAGAGGCATCTGTTCTGAAGAAGAATCCAGCTCTTCTCACTCATTGTAGTCTCAGTACAACCCTTTGTCCTCCCTGCAATTCATGTTCAGGCTCTCGTCTTCCACCCTGATGTAACATCAGCCACTGCAGCTGCTTGTTGACTCCGTGGAAACTCTCGCTGTTAGAGGCATTTAAAATGCTACTGATTTGGAAAAAAAAAGACCAAATCACCACCACAACAAAAATCAACAAAACCCCCTTTGTGACTTGTAGAGGAACAGTTGAAAAGACATTGGGAAGAGACAAGTGAGAAGCCAATGGGTGGAAAGGAGAATCAGGAAATAAAAGGCTTTATTAAGGAAAAATCATGAAACCCTTAAGTAAAGTGACAAAAGAAACAATGCACTGAAGAGTTCATGAGACATCAGAAGCTGGGTTCTTCAGTAACATACCATCATGTTTTCTACCAAGGATATTTATTTAGGTATTCCTCTCTGTCCCGTCAATTATCTGAGTTTGTCACTCTCAACGTAACTTGCTTGGAAAATGTTCATATTTCACATGCACATTCATACTCGCCTAACCCTTTCCCCACCCCTCTGTTTTTTAAGGAAGATTGGAGTTTCATTGGAGGGTGTCCCTGGAAGGACTCAGGACTCTGTGAGAATGCTGATCTTCAGCCCATCTCTGAATGTTTTGCTGTAAGAATCCTGTGCATCCAATAAAGCCACACATTTATAGTCCTGTGACTGAGACTCTGCTAAACCACCCTTCATCATTGCATCTGAAAGAGTGCATTAAAACAGACCTGTATCATCAATACAATTTACAACGGGAGAGATGGGGATTGCAGGGGAATTGCCTGTCCTCTTGGCATGACATCAGCTCAACATCAAGCTTCTGAGCACTCATACCCTCATCCTAAGATTGGCTTTGATCTTCCACTGAAGACTCCAAAGAGCTCCAGGGATCTCCTACGTCTTGAGTCTACCTGCTTCACCTATGGGTGTCATGCCTGGATACTGTTCTCCCCAGACATAAGAAAGAAGACACATGGTCTGACTATGCCAGAAGAAATTCAGTTCCCAGTGCAAAAGTACTCGGAAGGCTCAAGACCTCTCCTGACAGATACACAGGCTATCTTCCTTCCTCACTGCTTTCACAACCACCAGTTTTCACGGAGGCAGCTGCCAGCTCAGAGCCTGGCATCAGAGAACAATAAGGGCTGATTTGTCCCCAGCACAGTGACCAGTTAGTCCTTGTGGAGGTTCTTCAGTGATAACATCTACAGTAGTTCAAGCTGCTGCAGCAGTTTAGGTTTGGGGCAACACCCTCAAATGCAGCTTGAACCCTGTGGAAAGGCAGCCAGTTAATAACAGAACATGCACTGTTTCACAGTGAACTGCAGATGCAAGGCAGACAGAAGGACAAGGTCAGGTAAGCCGTCTCATGCAGCTGCTCAGGGAATTCACATCAGAGCTCTGGGGTATATCTATCCTATTACAATAAACTCAATGTGTGTATAAATCTTGTAAACCTTTATTTGCCAAACTAAAGCTTCAATTTGCTGAAATAAAGCCCTAATTTAATTATTTAGCTGCTCACTGTGAAGTGTCACCATAATTTATAATAAGTTGTCAACAGAAGCTGATCTGCACCATTTGTTAACGGCAAATTATGCACATCCAAAGTAAAAGCCACTGGTAACAAGCTGATGAGGCATGCTGAATATCTAGATATCTGAACTAGAAAGGGGTTAGCATGTTATCAGGGCTTTGCAGGTAGACAACTTAATCACATGTATTAGAAACCTAATACAATAAAACCCAACACAATACATACCATAATCACCCTGTCAGACTGGGTCAGGGAGGTCTGAATCCCTGATCCTGGGGGTATGATAGCAGCTGTACATAAAAAGACTAAAACCTTGACTGAAACCGTCCACTAAAATATTTTATAACCTATATTTGCGATACAAAGTATTAAGTAGAACACAGAAGCAAATGCAAGGTGGAACAATGTTAACAGTGCTGTGAAATTACAAGACAGAATAAATAAATATATATACAAAAGGCTGTGTATGCTCATGTTGGGAGACAAGGAGAAGAGGCAGAGGCCCAGGAAACAGCCACCCTTACCAATTAGTTTCTCAAAGGTTCAGCACATAAACAGCAAGTTTTGGCTTCAGAAACTGAGAGGGAAAGGGTAAGGAGAAGAGGGGGGATGTGCCTAAAGTAAAGCAGTGCAGCAGCAATATATTATAAAAAAACTCTTCTGAAGCAAATGCACACCACTAGTTTGACCTCAATATCTTAAAAAAAGTCTGTGAAAGCAGCTGTAAAAGATAAAGAGGAAGATGGAACAAATTGAAGCATACATCAAAGTCTGATGTTTCCAAGCAAAGCTAGCTTTTTTTCACTGATAAAGAAAGTGTTTTTCTAAATATAGGGAACATAGCAGGTTTCACCAATCTAGGCTGAGATATAGGACTTGATATTCACTGCAGCAAGGTGCGAGGCAGTCTTTTGCCACAAAAACAAATGTCTATCAGCATGAGGGATTCATATCTGGGCCAGGAAGCAAGAAAAAATTGTGGTTCTGCTTCTTGTAGACAAAGAATCAGGGACAGGTTTAATGCAAAGCTCAACATTCAGAGTCAAGACTAAACTCAGGAGGGGAGGATCTTAGAAACAGATGTGTGCTGAGACCTTGAGAAAAACAAGGAGAGAATCAACAGAGAGCACAGTAAACAAGATAAGAAAAAAACAGAAAAGCAACATGGGGCTTTGTTAGCATTCCAGAAAAGCTGTAGGTTTTTTGTTTTGCTCCGATTTCAAAGTGCAAAAAAGTCCTTAATTTTGTATACATGAAGGAAAAGTAAGAGCAGAAAAGCTCAAATCTAGCAACCAAACCCAGAAGATCCAATGGAGATTGTATTACAAGGGTCCTTGTCTTTCACAGGACCAAAAGACAGCTTGAAGTTTCCCTTTTTGCATCTCTTTCCTTGCAAAATATAAATGAATGTTTTCAGTGAAGTATCTACAGCTTTCTGCTTGTTTTGTGGAAAGCATATTTAGGCTAGAATTCTTGAAATCCCATCTCTTCCCAGCAACTTCCATTACAGAGTTAGGGGCAGGAGGAAAGCTTCTTTGCCCTCCTAAAATGTGAGACCAGCAACTCTCAAAAGTTCTCCATGATGCACCTTGCAGGGTCAGGCAGTAGTTTTCTTTTTTCCTGGCACATGAGAACCTAGACACATTGCAGGATTTTTCGCATCCTAATATAAACTGAGTATCAGTTTATTCATCTAATATTCATTTAATATAAACCGAAATGCCTTATATGGCAATTTTCCAAGGAATTAAGTAACTGCTTTTTGCAAGTACTCATGAAGAATTGCTCAAACATCTGTGTACCAAAACTGAAGTGGCAGCAAACTTTTCTGCAACATGCCAGACTGCTTGCTAGGGTAGAGAACTTACTTGCTTCACTTGCTTAGTTAATCAGCTCTCTAACTTTTGGCCCTAAAGTCTATCAAGAGAAGGCACACACAGAGAAATCCATGTACAAGCAACCTGGTTGTCTTTGCACAGTCAAGCACCTAGGAAGCTTCGTTTTGGAGTAGGCAGCTGTAGAGAGCTAACTCCCCTGGATCATCCAGGCACAGGGCACAGCTACTCAGTCCATGCCATGGTTTCAAAACACAGGTAAAATGCAAAATGAAAAACATGCAGTTATCTTCAGTTCCTTTCATTAATTATTTCATCCAACAAATTCTACTTCTCTTGTTTCACTGCAGCAGCAGGGAAAAGGTTTTGGAAGAAAATAAGCACACAGTATAGTTTACAACAAGGCAAAGACTTCAAGCCTTTTCTAATAATAAAATTCTAAATTTCATTTTTCTCAGGAAAACGAACACAGCTGCAAAGCCAAGATTCACTTCTTTACCATGGTTTATGTCCTACTACTCTCTGAGAGTCCACTGTATCATTGCTACCCCCTTCTCTTCCACTAGAAGAGAACGAACAGCATGTTTAAGAATAAAGCTATCTGCAAGGAAACATACTGAGCAAGTACTTAGCCTCCATGATCTAAGATTTCTAGTGCTGACCCCGCAGGCAAGAGTGTTTGATTGGGACTTTGCTACATGCCAAATGTGCTGGAAAAGTCAAAAAGCCCTGAGTGGCCCAGTGGACACTGGTACTCTGCTTCTCTCTTAATGACAGTTTGCTGTCCATCAATATATCCTGGAGGTTATGTGAAGTTCAAGGGTGTTTTACATTTAATTGCATTTCTATCTCTTTTTGTTCCCACCAGCAGCACACAGACCAGGTCTGAGTAACAAAACACATGTTGTTTGCTTTCACCTCCATAGAGGCAGAAGGCACATTTCACTCCCTAGTTTCTATGCATAAAGCAGGAGGCACAGAGAGAGCTGAAGAAGGAAAACCACAGTTCTCCCTCCTTTGCAGCATATATTTGCTGTTGAGGAATATGCTAGCACAAAGTAAGGCCTTCAACTCTGTACTCTGAGGAAGTACCCCTGCCTACAGACAGGGATGTGCTCCATGGAAGCAACGTAACACTTGCCACAGCCACAGCAGACATTTTCATTCCAGGTAAAGCTCAGAAATTCAGCAGTGACAGGGAGGAAGCACCCCAGATACTTTCAGCTTTTTTCCCCCCATTGCTTGTTCCAAGTCAGACCATGAACTGGGGCTCGGCTCTCTGTGAGAGGCAGTGTCGGAGGGTGCCTCACTTCTGAGAGTGCACAAGGAAGGCAGTGCTGTGATGCTCTGTGGGCAAAGCCCCTCTTGGCCAGTGGGGAGATATCTGAGGAGCTACTGGCCCATGCCATCAGCCAGACATACTATCCCATGCCTGAACTTGGGACTCATCAACAGTGTGAAGAAGGTAAAGCAGTTTGCAAGCACCATATAAAGCAACCTCCAAATGGTTTAATGCCAGAACTTCATTTCTCAGCAATTAACTCAATGAATGCTCTAAGAAAAAGCAAATACAATCAAAATAATAATATTATTTTGAGGTGAACTCTGGGCTTTTTGATGCTGTGCTCAGCTGAACATTATGTGGCAGAGCTATGGATGTTAAAATTAGAGCTGAAAAGAAAAATGCCAGTAGATGAGCTGGTGAGGACAAATTTGAAACTAAAATGGGTAGATCACATAAACTAGCAATGATGGATTTATTCATATAAGGATTTCATTTTCAACCTTTCTTTAAGGGTCTCAAAAAAGCATTAAGCTCAGCAGAATATGATCTAAACCAGCTCCAGCCAGCATGATATGGCAAATTTTGAAAGTTACCTTGGAAATCCTGAGGGGACTATCCCTCTAACGTGGAAGATGCCTGCAAAGATTTCACAGCTTAATTAATTTTGTGATGTACTTTGTCAGGGTGTTTCGTCCTGGTTTGGTGCAAGCAGGGTCCAAGCTTGCAGCACACAGGATGCTTACCTGTAAAACGTATTATTCTTCGAAGCAGTGGATTCAGGTAACAGCACTCTCCAGTTAAAATAGTTTTCTCTTGAATAATGAGGGTTTCTCGGGTTGACTTTATGAAATACATGGATATCTCACCAATAAAAATCTGCCAAGGGAAGGGAAAGAAACAGATGGTTAAAAATTACATGAGCAAACATTAAAACATGGGTGGCTAGCTCCAGCCTGCAGCCAGTGCTACACAGCGGTGTGTTTTGGTGACACTGCACTTGCACTGTGGGGCTCAGCATTACTGATGGACACTCAGCTCCCAGCCTGGAGAGGGATCATTCCTGCAGTCAGTGGTGCAGAGACCCACAGAAGCTGACTTCACTCATGGGGTGGATTGTCGGGGTGCATCTCTCCTCCCTCCCCTGGCTGCACTATGAGCTGAGAAATGCTCATTAAGCCTTGGCCTTGATGAGCTCCACCTGGATTAAGCCTCTGTTGAGCATATCAGAAACACTGTCTGTTCCTAGGAACTCTGCCATCTAACAAGCACCTGTTTTTTCATGAACAGCCTTGGAAACTTATTTTTCTTGTCTGAATAACAACTCAAGTGAAAAATATTTTAGTTGTGGAACTTTCCAAAAAAGATACCAACTTGAATTGTGCCCAGGGTGGAAGATTACCATAACTAACGTCCACTCTCTTGTGATCCTCTAAACAATGGTTCAAAGTGAGATCCTTTTTGAGCTGTCAGTTCCCAGAAGATAAGGGAGTAATGTGTCTCAAACATTGATAGCTGGATTGCCATGGAGCCAACCAGCTACTGTTGGCATCAGTCCAGAAATGTTGGTAATAACTAAGGATTGTTGTTATTAAAATGCTGTGAGAAAGAACAATGTTTGACTAAATGTTCTGTTATCAAAAATGCAGTCTGAGATGAAAAGATGAAGAACCACTGATCAAGATGTTAGCTGTGTTTATGTATTACATATTTTTGTATGATCTAAACATTCATGCTTTCCATAAATGTAATAGCTGCTTCCCATAGGAGTAGGATCATTATTTCTTAAGTTTAAGCACTTACAGCAAATTTAGTTCTGTTGCACTGAGGCCTATCTACTCTCACTGAAGCTGAACAGAATTTATACACAGGCTTTAGAGGCAATTGTTATGGATAAAAATTCTGAGGTGGTTTTTTTTTCCCCTTTTCTCCCGCCAGTACTTGTAAAATCACCCTGTATTTGTTTATATTAATTGTTAACGTTATTCCAGTTTTTGTACAGCTCACCCTCTTTTTCCCACCACTACTATCTAGCCGAACATGGGGGGCCAGCTCCAACAGACAAATGAAACGAGCTTTACAGCCATNGCGGCCGTGCACATGAACGGCGCGAGGAACGATGGGTGACAACTGGAGAGGGAAAAAATACCCCCAAATCCAAACCTACTCGTTATTCGAAGAAACTAATAACACGCCACAAAGGAGAAAAGATAGAACTGGGCTCTAATGAACTATAGGGGCGGGGAGGGAGTCGCCAAAACTTCAAAGAATTGGATCGAGACCAGCCTAGACTCTGAGCCAACACGAAGTGAGTTCATCTACGGGTTTTCCCGCGGGATAGGGAACCTTGCTTTGCTGCGGAGCAGAGCTGAATTCCTCCTCTTTTGGACCCTTGTGAGCAGGAGCAGCACTGGTGTTCGCGACCCCCTGGGCACCCACCCCAGAGCTGAATCTTTTTAATAAAGGCAGTAAAAGGAGCTGATCTCCTGCTCAGTTTATTTACTTCAGCAATAACAGTCCATACACAGCAGGAACTTCTGAAAATATCACCTATCATGTTCTGTCAGCAGGCTTTAAAAACGGAAACTGGGACCTCTTTAGAAAGACAGAGCTTGTAATTAAAGTCTTAAATAAAAAAAACGCCTGAAGTGGAAGAAATCAGCTTTTAAGGGGGAGCCCTCAAAATTGTTAATTTAATACAATATTACAGGACATACACAAGAGAAATCCATAGTGTTAGGGAACAACAGAGAAATACATAACAGAAGTGTTTGTGTACGCACACACAGGGTGACACAGACACCTGGAGTTAGTGTAAATGTCAAGGAAGTCACCTCAGTTCACTCTGACTGCTGGAATGGTGCGTTGTTTCAAGGGCAACAATTTATCCTTATTAAGCTAGATGAGCATCCTTATTGATTACTGACATTCAAGCCAAGTATGCTCAACCTCTTTATAATTCTACCCGCTGATGGCAAGAGATGTGGACCTGTAAAATGCATGTCGATAATGGCATCTGGAGGGGAGCTGATGCTGATGCATGGGAGCTGCACTGAAATATTGCCTTTATCCCGTTTCACTCCATCTGCTCTTAACAGAATTGGCAAGCAGTTCAATAAGCTCAGCTCCCTAACGACGGGGCTGGGAATTAAGAAAAAGACCATCTGCACTAAAGCAGTTTGAAAGTGACACTCTGTTTCAACCGTTTATTATTTGAATTATTATGATGTTCAGAAGTTTGAATTACTGCTTTGGCTCTCTGTCTGCCCGGGGCTGTACATACACACTGAGAGACAATTCACACCCTGAGGGAATTCTACTCTGTGAACACAGGGGTACTCAGCTTTAAAATATCCTAAACTTTTCAAATATGAGAGACTTAGGTATAAAACATACACACAGTCCTCCTGTAACAATACATCTATCTTTAAAGTTCCTTTCCATCAGAAGTAAACGAGTATTTTCCCGCCTGAATTCCCATCTTTGTTTCTATAAGTCTAGCTGTCTGGCATACTCCTAGCAACTCCCATGTGCATAATTAGTTCCACTTAGATTTAGGAGTAAATTTTGCCAGGCTGTAAATCTGTTCAATTCCGTTCCACTGATTTAAGCAGAATTATCCCAGATTTCCTACAGCATAACAGTTCAAAATTTAATTTTTTAAAATGAATACTGCCTTCAGTTTAATGCAGAGTTTAGGTATATGGCAATAAAACTGTGTTTGTGTGGAGATACAAAGTGATTCAACATAACTGGACCATTCTTGTCATGTCATCTCTGGCACCGAATTTAGTTGCTGAAATTTGTCTTCTTATATGCTTAATATGAGCTCTTTAGAAAGTCAGCCTTGCTGCTTCCTAAAAATTGAATGGGCAATTGGACACCTGATTCTGAAAGCTAATCTGTCTGTATGCAGTTGAATGTAGTCTGAATAGCTCTCAAAGAACTTCTTGGTTTTGGTTGGTTTTTTTTGCCCCAGGCATTTCTGAAATCAAGTAACTCCACTGATTCTCATGATTTAAACCTTGATATTGCTGCATGAGCAGGGTCCACATCCAGCCAAATTGCCCAGCTGGCCTCCCAAAATCAATCACCGGCACCACTGAGTACCTCAGCTCCTGCCAAAACAGAATCAGCACTCCAGGAATGGTTACAAATGAGTACTACAGCTGATATCTAAATATAGGCTCTGTATCTAAATATAAGTGGAAAAAGAAAACAGCAAGCAAACCGCTTTTATTTCTGTTTGGGAAAACAATACAAGGTTAATGAACTTCTTTATCATACTGGCTTAATTAAACAGTAGAAATGTCAGGAGAATTGCACTGGATTGAAAGCACAAGTGATCTGCAGTCTGGCACGGTGTAGGTAATAGGGAAGCAATTTTTGTTTTTGTTATTGGTTTCCTGAATGCAATAGTAGCTCATCTACACTGAGGACATATTGCTTGAGAACTCTTGCTCACATTCCATTTCCTATTACTAGCAGGTAAAAATACAAGGATGACCCAAAGCCCCAGTATGAATTAGAAGTACCTACCCAGCAGTCAATTTTCCTCTGCTGATTTCAACCTCTCCAGTGAGAAAATGTCTTCAATTTTCCCTGCCTGCCCATTACTGTCAGTGTCACCAAATACTTGCCCCTCAATGTTCAGCTCTCAAAGCTCTCTGCTGTACATGCTTTACTTATTTCCTGGCTCATCCTGACCCAGCAGATGATAAAATTATCTGTCCATTTTCCTCTTCAAGACTCTTTTCTCCAAGACAGTCCTTCAGCTGACATTTTCAGGCAGTGAAATGTCTCATATTCCTCTTTCAAATTCTCAGCACAGCATTAGCACCTGATACTCCTTGCACTCCTGTACAGATTACCAACAGCTTGTAAATTTAATCATCAATTTAGTCAACAAAATAATGGAACTATTGCTTTTAAAGGGACATGGAATCTTTTTTTTCTTATAGCACTTTCCAATAAGCTCACATAAATGATCATTTGCACAACTTTGTTTCAAAAAAAAAAAAAGTAAACATCAAAAATAAACTATCCAGGAATGTGTCTGTGGTACAACCATGAGGAGGTTGCAGAACATTGGCATCCTGGACCTGCCCTCCTGTGGTAATTATGCAGCGATGCAAGGGTGTGGAGCCGATTTAAAGAGTTGTATTAAATTTAGAAGAGTAATTATTGATGGTGCTGACAGCCACGGATGGGCCCAGCTTTTAATCCCTTTTGTTCTTTTTATCAGTTGTACTCATTCAGGACATTGGCCTTGAGCCTCAGGTCAAATGCCGTAGCAAAGCTGAGGACTGCATGCCTTCTTCATTCCCCTGCTATGCTTTTGCTTACTTCTCTAGTAGCCAAAATACTTCTCCTTAGTCATGTTTCTCCAAACTCCTGTGCACGTAGAGTGCCATAATCTGGTTCCTCCTGTGCTCCAGCCATGCTGCCCCAGTCTCATGTCTGTTTTCTTCCCCTTGAAAACCCACTACAGATTCACTGCAACTCAAGCTGCTCACCTCACTTCTCCAGTGGGATCTGCCCTGACTGCCTCCTCACTGTCCCATTGCTGCTGGCCAAGGATGCACCTCATGTTGGAAAATATCCTAATTATATTTTTTTTTTATTTTATAACTTTAGTCAGTTTTCACAGAAACACAGAATGAACGAGGTTGGAAAAGACCTTTGATATCATCAAGTCCAACATATGTTCGCCTTTGCCCCAGGGGAAGGAAAAAAGAAAAGAGTTTCTTTCCAGGGCATTGTTCCCACTAGCTGAAGGCCTGATAAGCTTAGCATCTCAACAGACTGGGAGCAACACAGAAGATACACAAAAGGTAACAGCCCCATCAAGGGCCATTAATAAACCATCAACTCCAAACAACACCCCTAGTCTGGGAAAGGAGAGAGAAGAATGAGGACCTAATTAGCATCAGA
>VXBQ01011962.1:79350-104109 GCA_013400175.1 Phainopepla nitens | reverse complement strand
CTTCCTGTGCCTCATCTTGAATATTCACTTCCGCCAGCAAATATTCTCAAATATTCACTTCAGCAAAACACAACCACAAACTTATTTTCGTTCTCCCTTCCCTTTTTCCTTTCCACAAGGTAACTATTTCATGTGTTTACCATGAATGAGATAACTGGCTGTTTGTGCAGGGAAAATACTACTTGTACTGCTTGGCAGTGGTAATTGGTGACTGAGGAATGATCTGGCACAGACAACAAGAAGGTCCTAGTGCAAGAAGGGGTCAAACTGGCCAGGGATGTCAGAAACAGGAGGGCCACCCTGAAAGGCAGTAAACTTTCCGTGGGTGCTATGATAAAGAACAGCTGCAGTGATGCCCTGTGGACATCCTGGAATATGAGCACTGCAGGATCCAAATGAGTAGCCTTTTCTCCCTATTTTCAGGTTTATAATCATGGAAAGAAGCAGGGCAGAAGAACAGGTAGTCTGATTTAAACTAAAGATACAAAACATCCCATTTCATAATTCAGAAAACACAATGCAGTTTTACACTAACATTTTGCAGGGTTTATTTATTAATCCTTATTAACTAATTTCCTTGAGTTTACTTGGGGGAAAATTAAAAATGTTAAATAACTTCAGAAAGGCAACCAATAAATAGAGGGCTGCTACTAAGTCTAAGGTGCTTAATGGCCTTCATTAGCATGGTGTTTAACCGTGTCATAATCCTTAATATTTATCATCACTGCTCCATTGTAAGGTAAGAAAATGCTCTTATCACCATTTTACAGAGATGGGACAAATGCTGAGGAGATAAAATGATTGCCTTTAGGTCACAGCAGAGCCTGTGGCAGAGCCAAGATTTATCTTTCTTCCGGACCAAATTTTTTTGGATTAGTCAATAATCTGCACATGAAAAGGCTTGATGCTTAGGTCCCGATTCTGAAGAAGCTCATTCATGATACCGTTAAGAAAACAAATTGTGTGTCTGATTCAGCCCCATTTAAAAATTCCAGCTGAATTTAAATCAATCTTGACAAGCTGGACTTAAGCAGCTGGGGTGTGTTTTCTCTTCAGTCATTTAAATGGATTAATTATGTGGCACTTAACATTCTAACATCCATCCCTTGACACACCATTAAATTCTGCCCTGCTCTAACTGGTTCTGCCCTTATAGACCTTCCCACTACTGCTCACCTTTGTTCCTCTTTAACCTGTGGGCATTCTCTGCATTCAAAAAGTCACTTTCTTTAATGTTCAAGAAATAGGAAGCAAGTCTTGCAATCTTCTTTGGGGAACGATTCTTTGGTGTAGAGTTAATCAGGTACTAATGAAAGACTGTGCTTGAGTATAAAGAAAGAGAAACTTTGCAGTAAGCAGTACAGTTAGTTACACTAGCTCCAGGGTACTAGTGTACATCCAGAAATCCTCTTCACCTTAATAGCATAGAGTCTCTGACAGCAAAACTCAGAGATCACCAACATCCAAATAAAATTATTGCATTTCCAAGTAGTGGGACTGAAGTCCCACTCTGTATGCACTCTCATAATTCATTGCAAAGCACTTCCCCATATCCTCAGTAATTGGGAGATTTTTTTTTTAATACTGTTACTCACAGAAAAGAGGCTTCTGTTCTGCAAATAAGAAAGCAAGAGGGCAATTCCACTTGAGAAAGGGGCATAAAGCTTTAAAAGACAGAGATCAATATTAGAAGAGGGAAGACACTATGTGAGACAGAATGTTTTGATCAGCCCAGACTGAAGACACCTCAAAATTATTAACAGAAGAGGCAAGAAACTTATGGAGAAAAGGAAGATGCTGGGAAAATTTTTTGCATACCCTTTAGCCGTATAACCTGTCTGTCCTCTAAGACAGGCACACAGCCACTGCAAAAATCTACTTTTCCTGTGTGTTTTGTCACTCACATAAGTGATATTGCAAGTCCATATGAGTAAATTTGAAATCCCCCTAGTATTGCTATTTATAAATAAATAGGTAAGTTCTTTCAGCTTATCAGCCTTCCCACAGACTACTCATAATGTATCTTACAGCACCTTTAATGTGCATGACTGAAAACTGAAAAACTGTTCTTGCACACAAATGGCAACATAAAATATGACTTTTTTATTCTTCCTGAAAGAAGTCAAACCATTATTTTGCATGTGGTGCTCCTTAGTGGATAGTCATTGAGATATCTATTGCTCAGTCCAGATATCCCTTGCTCAGTTTGCTTCCAGCACATTTCAGTGGTTTTCACTTCTTTAACTGAAACTGCCACAGTTTCATGAGCACCACAAAGCTGCAAAAGTTTTTCAACTCTTGACACACATGCTGTGGCTCACAGTTCTACCTATTTAGATCATATTTCTTCCTCCCCCTCTGCCTGAATTCTAGTGACCCACTATTATGCAAAACCTGAAACAACTGGGTGTGCTTTTTTGAGAAAGGTGATGAGAGCATGACTCTTGGAATAGACACACTGGCGCAGCCAACAGCCATGGCATATGTGTGTCCTGCAGTAACTCCTGAAAGTTACTGCTGAGAGGAATTGAGGAGTGTCTTTGCTCTCTACTGGATAATATGAGAAATATTTCACTATGCATCCCATACTGTGTTGCCCAGGGATGGGTCCAGGTGTCTCTCTGCAAAGGGAGACAATCCATTTTTCCTTGGAGATAGGAATTCCAGTCTTGAAGCTGAAGCAGAGGGATGTTAGAATACAGCAAATTGGAACAAATCACATTTATTATTAAATTCAAAGACCCACTTTTGCCATTTTAAAGGCAGATCAAGGCTCTATTTAATAATTACCGTGTATGTTTCCTGAAGTATCCTTTTTAGGATGAGACCTCAGAAACTTAGTTTGGTTCAGGGATCAATATTTTTTTGTAAGTGTTGGCTGTATTTATTTGTGCCCAGCTAATCTCTACTTAGTAAATCAACCTTCAGCTCATAGTGCTTGTAACTGACATAAAGAAAGAAAACATCTTTGTTATACTTTATTTTCTTAAATAATCAAACTTCCTTCTGGCAGAAGAATTGCAGACTCATAGAAAATACTGGATTTGGATAATTTGCCTTGAAACAGTTATTTTGCCAAGCCTTTTTTGCAGTATTTTCTCTGGGAATTCTTTTTCAGGGCTCCTGAAATCATCTATGCTGAAAGTTCTACTACAACATCTTAGTAAGTATCTAATTTTCACACTGTGGAGTGGTCAAGTGATAAGGAAATGTTGAACATGCCTTCAGACAGGGTTTTATTTACAAATAACAAATAAGATGAAGAACTACTATTAATTAGAAGCCCATCTGATCTAGATGTGCCAGCAGCTGAAATTTCACACTGAGGTGTGAGGGTGGCAGGTGCTTGTCTCCCATTACCTGTTACAGGGAATTAGTAGGATGAATCCTTCAGGGATCCACAAAAGCCTCAGTCTGCAGCAGTTTGTGAAGCATCTGTTGTGTGCCATTTTATCACAAGTGCCTTTAAAAGTTTCACCTTCACGCTAGTGCAGCAGACACAGGTCTGTGGAAAGTGTATTGGACAGCAAAGGCTCCTGAAGCCTGTAACTGGAGCAAATTAATGTCTGTAATGGATTATCAGGATCAGGCTGACTGCACAATCTTTTATTATTGCCAGGAAACTGCACACAGCAAATCACCTACTTTTTATGAAAATACTGCAAAACAAGGACAAAAAATAAACACAGGACTGCTCATCACAACATTACGTTGCATAATGAAAGAGAGAGAAAAAATGAACTTCTATTGGAATCCCCTGTAGTGGTAAAACAAGTACAAGTGAATGATTTCATTATGCTGAATAACCATTTATTTTACACTCCCAGAATAAATATGAAATCCAATGAATTTTTCTACACTGCCACTCCTCAAGGTGCTCTCTCTCCCTCACCTTATATAACTGACTCTGAAATAATTTTTTTTTATGCAACTGCGGCACATAGCAACCATGTCTGCAGCGGCCTGACACAGGACATGGCTTTGTTACAGGAGTTCTAAGTCCATTCAGGGTGCAGGCACAAGCTGGGCAGTGGAGGCAGAGAGGCTTATTGAGGCACACAGGCTTTTGAAGCTGGAGCTGTGTAGAAATCAAAGCAGTCTCTGCAGAGCTTTTTACTAGTCCATTTTATGAACTTACTGTCTTATTTAACCATTTTCGTAATTAAGTATGACTAAGTATCATTTGTAAGGCTGAAGAGGACAAGCTGAGACAAAAAAAAAGGAGTTCATGTCTTCTTAAGGCACTTATTGCAGCAGAAATAAGTTTGTTTTGTAAGAGTAGCATGACCTCTAAAAATACTGACATCTGGTTAAAAACTCTTTCAGCTTCTTTTTTATATAATGTCCTTGAAGAATGGTGAGGTGCTACACTGCAATAGCTTAATGTTACCTAAGAGCTCACCCACATAAAGAATCCAGATTTCTCCAGTTCTAACTGTGCAGTTAAAGCAGTACAAGTCTCTTAATAGCAACAGACATAAAATCATATGTAGAAAATAAAATGAGCAACAGTATGAAGCATCTTGATTACCTCAATCTTTATAACTCAGTGCACTTTATACACTGCTCTAGCTTTCTCCATTTAAAACAACAATTTTCAACTTTTTCATGTAAAGTCTTTTACTCTTCACCAGTGATTCTTATGTAATAAATTCAAGCCTACTTTCTTTGACAGGTAAGTATGATCCACAGATTGGTCACAGGCTGAAACTGTCAGCCTGAAGGAAGGAGGGACATCTACCCACACTGCGTCTTGTAACAGCCTGAGCCTCATTTCACTGTATTCACTGCACTCACAAAGAGCTGGGCTGCCTTGGGAGAGCCTCTTTACATCAGCTCTGTCCAAGAAAAGCTCAGTCTTTGATGCTGGAGAAGGACAGGTTTTTTACTCTCTTCAGAGGGAATGACATGTAGGGGTAACATCCCTACAAGCTTCAGGTGATCAGCCAATTCTATGGGCACTTGCACAAAATCTTGTGCACCTCAGAGAAGCAGTGAGATGAATGGACAAAGGAAAGATGCAGCAGCACAGGTGATGGAAACTGGAAAAAACACAGCAGCGTCTTTTTAATCACTGACAGCAGAGGAATAGCATTTCTCCCATGGCTTGAAGATGGAGGGAATGAATTCCCCTCTCTCTTGTGGAATCAAGTAATATTTGTGTTGCTATTAGAAAGAGAGTCTCTGTAAAAATCAATACTAAATACATCTTTTATTTACCTAGAAAATATATCATAAAAGCTATGAAAAGGCCTATCATTTAGGAACATGGGTTAGGGACATAGGCTAGTAGTGGACTTGGCAATGCTGGGTTAATGGCTGCACTCGGTGGACTTAGGGGGCTTTTCCAACCTCAGTGATTTTGTGACTCTAATCACAAATCTTCCTTTAATACAACCCTGAATATCTGCTCACCCTCTTGCAATTTCTCTGTTTTGGCAAGTTACATTTCATTATAATAATTTGCTTTCTTCATGAAATCATCATAAAAAGTTTCTTTTTCTCCCTTAACATTTAGATTCTATCCAGTTATGCTACATAACTGTACCTTTAACTAAACTAAGAGCAGAAGGGATTCATGTTCAGTTCAGTTCTAAGGAGCTGTTGTTACTGTTTTTATGACAGCAGAGACCTTGTTATGTATCAGACTTAAAAGAAATGTCATCTACTTAAGAAGAACCCAGTTAAGATGAGATATATGCTGGATTCTTTTTTTTTTTAATTTAAGGGATGTACTGATGCAGAAGACTATTAAATTCTGAGCTTGATTTAAGGAAGATTTTGGAGACTTATCAGCAGGGGGCATTAATGCGACATTAAATTCCAAATGCCACACTACCATGCAGAGCTTGTAATGTTTTATGGTTTTAATATATTTGGGGATTCCCCTGTATTTTTCACAACATCATCTCGTTTTTTTTAAGTATAGCTGAAATTTCAGGTCATTTGGTGGTAATAATAATTTGGTTAATAATCTACTGTGGGCTTCATCCTGACTTTTAAAGAAGTGTTTGTCCTTGGTTTGTGTAGTCTGAATGATTTTAAGACCAGTAAATCTGCAGCCAGCAGTTTCAAATGGGATTATCAGAGCAGGAAGTATAGGTGGGTTCGTTGATCTTGGTAAGTATTTGTCCACAAGCACCAGTTGCTCCTTGACATCAGATAATGCATCCAACTTTCCTCTATTTGCACTCTGATCTTACTACTGACCTGAAGAAAGGAGGTGTTTTCAGGAGGCAATTTTACATAGCAACATTTTCCCTCTCTACTGGCTCTGAAAAAAAAGCAACCACACTGATAATGGAAATTATTACTTACAAATAATGAATCCAGGAGTTCATGTCCATAGGATTTTATCCTGTGTTAGTCTTCCAACATTAACAAACAACACAGAATATTTTTTCTTTTCTCCCTAAACCTTACTGAAGGCAGTTCACAAAGGTTCTCTGTCAGAAAGCTGATTTAGCTGTGAGCTGGTGACTGAAGGGGTCAGAGCTAAATAGGAAGAGCTTTCCACTGCATTGGCTCAGCTCCTTGGTCTTTTATTCAGGGCTGATCCTGGCACACTGTGATCTCACTCTCACTTTGTTCACTAATAGCATAAAAGTTACTGAACTTGGTCTGACCTTCCTGGATTAAAATCTGTGTAATTTACATCAATCCACAATCTGTCTGTATGTGTAGTGTAAAGAGACATAAATTTAAAATTTTGACAGGAATTACATTCATAAATTTTCTTTCCCACAATAAAAAACTGGACTGAAGTTGAGATTTTCACATCACCAATTGATCGTAAGAATGGAATTTTAAAGGAAAATTAAGAAAAGTTTTAAATACACAGTAACATGAATCAACATTTGGAAGACACACACTTTAAAGATGGGGATCAGAAAGGTGTTTATCTGCTACAGTAGCAAACTACTATGTAAAATTAGGTAGATTTTGCTTTCAGGGCCAGACTCCGCAGCTTTGCCTCCTGTATCTGAGACGTCATGGTACGTCTCACACTTTTTCTTTTCCTCAAATACATATCATCTGTATTTCATGTAAATCTTCTCAGGTACACACTGCTGCCTTTGGTACGTAAAAATTGGTTAGCAAAAAACAATAGTGAAATGAAATATGTTCCTCAAACACCTGTATAGATCCAGACATTCTGAACTTCCTGTGAAATCACTGGCTATCTTCTATGTGTGAAAATCAAGACTCCTCTCCTAACAAAAACTGAGAACTACAAGTTTCCTTTAAGGCCCCAGAAACATGGGGTCTGATACCATTTCAGATAAATGTCAGGATGAGATTTATAGAAGGGGGGAAGAGAATTAAAATTCCACCTGTCAAGAAGGAGAATATATCAGATTTTAAAAAATGTATTTTTATTTAGCACCTGAAGAATGTCATCACCATTACCAAGTGCTGTTATAATCTCCAAGCCGCAAGTGTAGCATATTTATCTTTCCTTGAGCAGGTCCCATGAGGCTTTTCAGCAGGTGGCATTAATGCTCTACCCAGTTCTAAATGGCACACAGCCAGGAAACTGCTGCTTCCAGCACTTAACACCTTAAAATGATCTACAAATTCTGGTGGAGACTAAGTAATTTTCTTAACATAAAAGTCTGCATTAAAATGGCATCTGTTCAGAATGATTTTTTTTAATTCTTTTTTTTAGCAACAGAAGCAGAGCAGAGATATATTTTGACTACTCTGGTAGTAAATTAAAAGAAACCAAGAGCATTTTTTTTCTCTCCTCTCCTGCCTGGTCTGTTTCTCCATCAAGACATCTGCAGAATCAGCTTTTTTAAATTAACAGAACACCACTGGAACTTCAGGCAGGTACCAGCACCAGTAATACCTACACAGCACCTTTAATGACAAGAATAGGCACTCAATGCAGCATTACACAGCTTTCCCCAAGTTTAAAGATTTGATGTTGAAGCTGAGGGAGAGAGGAAAACTGAGAGATACTGAGGCAGCAAATAGCTGTGATCACTTAGGACTGACTGAAAATGAGTTACACTCCCAGGAATGGTTATTGTGCCTATCCAGCGTTTGCTAAAACAAACAGTACAAAATGCTGGAATCATCTCCAGGACTTGTTGAGAGCTCTTACTAACTCCATACTTTTACTAGTATGTTAGACTCCAGCATCTAACATACTAGTAAAAACTTCTGTACTTCAAGCACCATGTGAACAGCCACTGCTAGAAACAGCTGCTTTGGAAGAGCTTGCTTGTTTGGAAGACTTGGAATATTTTTCAGTGTTTCTTCTAAATGCAGGAGGAGTGCTTTGCATCTCATTAAACTGCCCACAAGAAGATTAGAACACAGAAAATAGTCTGACAGGATGTTCTCTAAAAAACTGGTGTCCAAACTATACTTTAAAGGATTCAGGGTTTGCTCCTTTATACCATGCTCAGGATCTACATATTGGTCTAGTCCAGCCTCAGGAACACCTGAATTCATGAAACTTGTGCTCAAATGCTTGCATATAGCAAAGTAATAAAAAGTCCTGGAAACTCAGAGCAACTCCAAAGAATTTAAGGAACACTTGGTGTTGAATTTGCCCTTCTAACTTTGAGCAAGATGTGTGCTTCTGTGAAAGGCTGTTTTGAGTCTGATTCTTTCTAACAACAGTTCTTAACCAGGACTACGCTGACATGAGTCATCCAGTCCACTAGAAATAATGCAAAACCTTATCATAATTCATTGTCTGCCTAGTTTCAGTCACCAAAATCACAAAATTGCAGCTTATTTTGCTTTGAAGTACCACAGTCATTCCATAAAAAGCCATTGATTTGACTGGCACACACGCATTTTATTTCCATGTATCTGCGTCCTCCAATAATGCCCAATACATGGACTGCTCTGGAAAGTTGAAAAGCTGCCTTCAGCTAAAAGAGCTTCCAAGTTGCCCTGCAACCCTGATGATGGTTCACTGACTAATGGGTTTGCACTGTACAAATGGCTCATAAAAGCTGTTAAATCCATCATGAACTCTTAAGGCTTTTTAATCTAATGACTATTTTCACTTACATAGAGGTGTCAGGACAATTTATTCTCCAAGTGTTGAGAAGCAACAGATCCTGACAGGATACAGGATTCTGACACAACAGACTTATACATCTTTCCAGTATGCTTTTCATGATCGCTGTCGGGTATCTTCACGAGCAAAACTGTTCACAGGGAGATGCAGAGGTATATTTTGATTTCTAATGTGTCCTTGTGGGCAGAAAAGCAAGCATCTCTGAAAACTGAAGGGACTCAGAGTGGGAGAATCGGATGAAAAGGAGAACTAGGATAAAGCAAAATACAAAAGGAACAAAGATCTGCACAAAGTGAAAAGCAAACCACACCAAAACACAGCCCTTACTTTCCCTTTGCTTGTTCTGAGACTGCAGACTTATGGATGCTAATGATGACATTTTTAGCAATGTGTTGGAGGTGGGTTCAAGGTAAAAGAAGTTAAGGACTTTTGCCCACTCTGACATACAAACAAATGCCAAGGAGTGCAACAGAAGTGCAGTGTACACGCTACACGCTCTCATCCCAGTGAATGGTTGTTTTTTCTTATATCCTGTGCATCTTCCTTACCCAGAAGATGATTCCCTGATTTTTCCTTGAAAAAAAGGAGCTACTGATTTGCCAGCTGCTCTACAATCCACAAGCTATTGCCTCATCCACACATCAGTGTTCCAAGAACAAAACAAGCTGTAGAAAAGCTGTCCATCAGACATCTAAAAGCTGCTGGGATCTTATCTGGCTAAATGAAGGGGAAACTGTTTGCCATCTCTCAGCATCTCTGCCTTGCAAGTTAAGGAAACATCTCTCCAGGGATGGAAACCTTATAATAGATTCATAGAGTGCACATGGTTACGAAGAGCAGCTCCTCAGAGAGCTCATCATTCTCTCACCTTCCCCACACTGAAAGCACTTGCCAAATCCGCTCCCTTCTCAGACATTTTTTGGCAGTACTCTCATCTCTTTTGTTCTGGTCATCAGTCTGCCTGTTGGGAGATAATCTCAGTAAGAAACCAAACGAGGTTTGGTTCAGGTTCTTAAAAGATGTCACTCTGGGCAATGCAAAAGTGAGAAGAAAGGAAGCCTAATTCCAAAGCAAATCAGTACATAACCTATATTTTTTTTAGTAAACACTGTAGGTAAACTGCAAGTTGGAGAACTATAAGGTTTAAAAGAACAGCAGTAACTTCTTTTAGTTAGAAAATTCTATTCTTAGACAGAACAGAACTGGTTTTCTACAATATTTCTCAACACAGAAAATCCCAGGGTAAACATAAAGCCTCAAAGAAGCCAAACTTCGAGACACTGTACATTCTTTGGCCCCTTTCTTGCTGCTTTTGAAACACATTTTTCCATTCATTTTGAAAGGGGTTAACAAGTCAGTCTTTCCTCTGAAAGCTTCGTTACTTATGGACATTCTGTGGGCAGTTGCTTGGGGTTAGAAATGGGCAAACAATTTCTCAGCAGGGGATGTGCACACAGAAAGAAGAGGCTGTGGTCAGACCTTTTGTCACAGCAGTCCTTCTGCAGCAGGGTCTCTCCCTCCACCAGCCACGCGGCAAAAATGAACAGATTGTATTGCTCTTTCTCTGTGACAGAACTACTGTTCTACTATGAGGGCTTGGACAGGCATTCATGTATGTTGTGTCCTTGCAATCAGAGTGCTTACTGGTGGGCATCTGGACCTTACTTGTGCTCCTTTTCTTCAAAGATGACACTCAGATAGTTGAATCAGTTACAACAAATTGCAATGTTTAATTATTTGTCCTGCTGCCAAGTTCTTTTTTTGTTATTATTAACTACTTCTTCCAGCAGTCTCCCTAATATTCTACCTCTTCTTTCTATAGTGGCATGGCACTATGACACATTTAAGCATTTTTGTAACCCACCTCTTTCCCCCTTTTGCACCAAAACCCTTTGTCTGATTTTTAAATGACTAATGCTTCGCTGCTACCTGTTGAGAAAAGGAAGAAAAGGAAAGGCTGAGCAATAGTGTTTCAAAGCCAGCAGCTTTGCAGAGGACTCCAATTATTTATTTCTAAGATATATTTTTGTCACAGCCTAGCTGCTCTGTAGCTGGGCAATTAATTTGGTCATAAATAAGAAACCCAGTTTGGTTATCCTGGTTCCATAAACAGCTCCTTGGGTGAGCAATCACAGGTCAGATTTGAACTTAAACAGAGACCTCACCCAATCATGTTCATTCTAGAATTCAGACATAGCACTGGTCAGGGAGCTGGGGCGGTGTTAATACCCAGAGCAATCAGCTGTCTAGCCTGGGAGTTTTAAACTCCCTTTATAAGAAGGCTGCCATAGTAAATCATTGCTATTTGTCACAAGGATCTCTGAGAGTTTGTGTCGTTTCTGTCTCCAACCAATGACTCCATGTAACATACTTTTAAATATTCTGCTGGCGCAATGGAGCTATAAGTTGATAAATATTCTAAGAGAATAATGTTTTTCAATTGCTACAAAAAATTTTGCTGATAGTTCAAGGTCATTAAAGAAAGAAAAGACTTATGAAGAAGGGAAAAGGCGAGTATTCAATAGCAGCAACCAAAAAGTACTAGGGTTTTCTCAGGTAAATCTGAAACAAGTCACACCTTCAGACTGAAGCAAAACTCAAGATAAAAGATCATATACAGATACTGAGATCCTGACCCTCACTAAAGAGTCTGGGCACAGGACTGTAGGCAAGTCACCCTGTGCCTCCTTGTCCTCATCTGTAAAAATAAAATACAGTTCCCCTTACAACCCGTGTACTACAGGAGTTATCTCAGCATCAAGAAGACATGGCAAACAAGGGAACAGTTAAATGGAGCCACCAGCTACAAACAACCGTGAAGAAGTTGCCAGACTGTGCCAGAATTGCTCCTGCTGGCATGCACCTCTGGAGATCACCTGGACTGACTTCTGGCTTGAAGCTGTGTCAGCTGGAGTAGGCAGTTCCAGTCCCTGTCTAGTTGAGTGTTAAACATCTTCCAAGGACAGAGACTCCACAAGTTCTCTACATCATCTGCCCCGGAGTTTCATCACCCTTAAAGGATGACAGCTTTTATTATGTTAAAAGCCATTTTCTGTTGCAGTTTGTGCCCACTGCCTCTGGTCCTTTCCTTGGGTATCCCAGGGAAGAGTCTCTCCCATACTGGGGAACACATGCATCTCAACAGCATGTATCTTATCAGCACTGAGCAGAGGAGAAGGTGATCCCTGCTGACCTGCTGAAAATGCAATCTCCTTTCTTGCTGTCCCAGCCTGCCCTTCCTGAAAATGCCTGTTTATCCAGGGCACTCAACTCATGTGAGCTATCTCTCCACATCACTGTCACACTGGCAAAATTATAGCCCTGCAAATACATTCAGACCTCATATTCCTCTCATTTGCTTCCCATAGCATTTGCCTCAGTGTACAGACATGTCAGGGAGTGTGACCATGCACTTGTTCCTGGCTTTGAGTATTGTCAAAGGTTGAGTTCAAAAGGTCAAAGGTCTTGAGTGATCACAGAATAAGCTCAGTTGGAAGGGATCCACAAGGATCATTAAGTCCAACCCCTGGCCTTGCACAGAACCATCCCCAAGAATCACATCCTGTGCCTTAGAGCATTGTCCAAATGCTTCTTGAGCTCTGTCAGGCTTGGTGCTGTGACCACTTCCCTGGGGTGCCTCTTCCAGCGCCCAAACACTCTTGGGGTGAAAAACCTTTTTCTAATAGCCAACTTAAACCTCCTTGACAACACTTCTGGTCATTCCCTCAGGTCCTATTACTGGACACAACAGAACAGAAATCAGTGTCTGCCTCTCCTCCTCAGTGAGGAAGNAGGGTTGCCCCATCCCCATGCAAAGTCCAGCATTTTCCCTTGTTGAACTCCCTATGGTTGCTGATTGCCCAGTTCTTTAATTTGCTGAGGGTCTCTGCAGGGCCTCCCTGCTCTTGAGGGAGTCAGCCGCTCCTCCCAGTTTTTTATCTGTGATCTTGCTTAGTATGCCTTTCAGTCCTGTGTCCAAATCATTTATGAAGATGTTGAAGAAATGCCCAAACTAAATAGCCATGAAAACTGGTCTCAAGACGAAACACTGAATGCAATAAATAAGCTGCCAATTGCTGGACAAGGAACACCTGCCATTAAACTAGACAAAGAAAACCTGTTAATGGTATGATCTGCCTGCCATGCCAGCTATGAATCTGAATTTACTTTGTGAACCCTTTTGGCCGGGAACAGGCTGCTGACAGGTGGCTCCCATTAACACCAACAAGACAGGGATTCCTCCCATTGCTTGAAAAATCTGTCCTTTTCTGCAGAACTTCTGAGAGGATGGTAATTGGGTTCAGAGGTTCAAGAATTGGTTATTACTCAGTATGAAACAAATTTTACTTGCCAACTGAGACTCATAATCCTGAATCCTGAGTGTTTGTTTGTGTAATCTGGTTGTCTCATGGCGAACTAACGGATTGAGTCACAAGCTATTAAATGTGGTATACCAGAGAAGTGTCTGGTTGTGCCAATTTCCCAAAAGTGGATTGAGAACTTTCCCTGGCACTTCTTTACTTACATGTTCATGCTTACTGGGATTCCATTTCATTGTTCTTCTCTTGATTAGTGCCCCTTCTGTTCACACCATGCTGGGTCTTTGCTCAGTCCTTGTCCCTTTCTGCTCCTTCCAACCTGTTCCTTCCCTTCCTCATGTGATTCTTAGTTGCTATTTCCACTCTGATCCCATCAAATTTAGTTTATGCTCCCCTCTCCAGGTTGACCAGGCTGCTGGAAAAGCTGCTTTTGCTCCATTTGGTCAGGCTGATTGCCTTCTAAGCAGTCCAGGTCTTCAAAGAGGGTCCCATGGACACAGAAGCCAAACCCTGATGCTGATATCAGCTGGACAAACACAGGTATGGGTCATTCACTTAAGAGCTGGAGTCAGTGATCCTTCTGGGACCCTTCTAACTCAGGCTATTCTGTGATTTGTGATCTTAATTATGGACTCATCAGATCCATCCAGTCCTCTTCAGACCCTCCTCCTCCTCCTCCTCACTAACACTATCAAGGAAAACACTCATGGGGGCCTCCACTCTCCCCAGGCAGGGAATATCTCAACAGTACCACTCACTGTTTTCTCTTGCCACATGGTTCAGGTTCAGCTGGGTCAAGTACTTCCCTGTGCAGAGCTCTCATCTAGGGAGCTGCCTCGGCCCGCAGATCTGCACGTGGAGCAGGGGCCTGCTCCCCCTGGGCCAGAAGCCACCAGCTTTTAGCCTTCATCATCACTGGAGTTTCCACTTTCCAACTCTGGTAAACAGAGACTCCATCTGTTCTCTTGCTCCAGCTGAAGGTTCAGGGTGTGGAAGCATCTCTGGGCAATGTGTGCCAGTGTGCTTGGTTATGATCTGCAAGCTCAGAGCCCTTGGATCAGGAGTAGCTGGCAGAGCTGAATATAGGCTGCTGATAGCAGACATGGGCTTAACCAGCTGGCCTCACTGGCACCCTGATGTTCCTCCAAGAGTTTCCAAGACTCCCTTGATAACTCATAAGAAGTTCCCAGAAGACCAAGAAAGTCTCAGAGGAGAGTGAAGATACTGCTGTGTCTGGCAAACAAGGAAAGACTACAGACTTTTCAGGTGGTAGGTGCAGTAGTTTTTACTTTTACTTTTTATGTCAACTACTGAGGCTATTGGTTGACATAAACAAAATTTTAGATGTCATAAGAAAGCTATAAAACTCCCTGACATTGAAATTATGGGTGCCAGCAATTTACAAGGGCTTTTTCTATTAAAAATAATCAAACCCTGGGAAAAAAATCTGTAACAAACTAGTAAGCAGACTGACACTCTCTCTGACCAGCGGATGTAGCAACACCAAGTCAGAGACAGTCATGATACAACAGTCCTGTTTTATACTCTTCTCTAGCTATCTCCTGGTTATGACAGATGTTCAGAGCCCAGCTGCCAAGACAAGACTCACAATTGCCTTTTGTTCTGTTGGTGAAGGATGTCACCTTCCTGGGTGCAAGGGTTGCTTGGGCTGGGGACAATGCAGCTCTTTTGTCTCCATTAAACCAGCTCAGTATTCTCTTAATAGCTATGAAGCACTTTGATGTCTTTAGATAGAAAGATCTCCAGTGGCATGTACACAAACAAATCAAAGTGTAATAGTCTTCGAGAGAGGTGCAGAGGTGAAGAGAAAATGGTCAGGCATAGAAGCAGCCTTGATGCATTTTTGATTTTCATTTAAGGACAGCATACAAGTGGAAAATACCCAGGGAATGCACTGCAGGACCCCTGTGTCACAGGTGTGACAGGCACCACAACCCCTCAGTGCACAGACAGAAACACAGGTAACTCCCTGCTGTCCTTACAGTGCCCAATTGCAGAAACATGGCATGTGATTTTGCACTGCTTGTATTGCAGAGCTTTGGAGATCTGCTTGCTGATGCTGCTCTGCATCCTATCCTAAATCCTGCTGGAGTGAAGCATACTGGAACCTGAATTTAATTTGAGGGAAAAAAAAATCACTGGGAGATATCTTTCAACTCCAAAGTTTCCAGGCTACTTTCTTCTTCTGAAATGTCATTTGTTTCTCTGATGGTTGGTATTTTCAAGCAGATGATGTGGCTTAAATCACAAAGCAGAGAACCTGCAACTCTACTTGCCCAGTTTGCTCTCCCTGTTAGCATCAAGCAATGAAGCCCCCAGACTGGCAGATGGGGCCTCTCCTACAAGCCAAAGCCATGCTGTACAAACCAGAACTGCAGCTCCCTCACTTTTCTGTTAGTCTGCAGCATCTTGTAGAAGCCTTAAAGATGGCAATGCCTTGCATGCACAGATGTGATGTATTTATGGGTTTGTATCGATACACAACATACAACAATGAATCTTAAAAATCCAGCATAGTCAGTTCTTTCCTAAGTGAACTAATTGAGCAGCATGGGATCTACAACTGGAGTTTCAGTAAATATACTGTATCAAAATTTATACTAAAAAAATTCAATTCCAGTATTTTCTGATGGAAATTCCTGATGTGTTTGTATTTAGTTATTTTGTGCTCCAAAACCTCTGTGATAAACTGCTGTGTCCAGTGAAAGCTACTGGGTATGAAGGCACTGCAGAATTCATGTGTAGAAGAGAGAAAATCAAATCTAGCCTTACTCTAACAACACTGACCTTGTCATGCCCTTAGATGCTTCTTCTATTTCCTTGTTCTTCCAGTATAAAAGCTTTCTATCTGAGTTGACAACCTTGGAGCTGGTTGGAGCTCTGAATCTTTGTCATTCACAGAACAGCATTTATTAAAACTCATAATACTTGCATGTGCTTCCAGATCCATGCTATTTAATAGAGTAGTGCAGGTTTACAGTCATTAGACATTGATAAGTGCAGCACTTACTGCCAAAAAAACCTGTTGATATGAGGATTGCAGGACTCTTAGATCAATCATAGAAATCAAATAGAGACAATATTTTAAATTAAACAGAAAACAGTCAAATACATTTTACTTCACGGTCTTATTAATATGTATAATGCATTATGAAATCCATTTTATTTGCCTTCAACATTTTCCCAGCTGTACAAGAAGCTTTAAAAAAAATCCAAACCATTACCACTTTGAATCTCCCCTGCTGCATACAACTCATGTTGTGCCCGAGCCAATCCTTGAGTAGAATTCTTTATCACTGGCAGGGAGTCATATTAAAAAAATAATAACATCTGCTTCATTTTTCAGAACTTTTAATCATCTTGCTATGTAATTTTGAATGCAAGGTAAGGAAGAAGAGAAGACCTGGGGTTTGAAAACTATCATAAAAATCCCACCAGGTTCTGGTGCTTACTTTTTGCCCCTTCACTTAAAGATATGATTCTCTTTTCAATGTTAGCTCTGCCAAAACAAAGAGAAATATTCAAGGCTATTTGCTATGGCTATTTGTCGTGACAAAGTTTGGATATAATTCAGGAGTAATATAATATAAAATATCTGAACCTGGCTTCAGCATTACTGATGTTCCTCTAGATGCTCATTTAAAAAATTTCCACATACAGACTAAGAGCAGTTTAATCTCCTCCTTATTAAACCAAGTCTTACTAAACCAAGGCCCAGCAGCAGGAGTCAGAAAGATGCACACATGGCTTTTATATGGAGCTGAATAGTGGACAGTATGGAGAACAGTGCAGTGGAAATCACTTCAGGATGCATATATTAGGGAAAGGCAGCATAGGAATACAGCTCATTGGGTTCACAAAACAGAGTGAGGTGTCAAGGCTTGAACAGGATCTTTCTCCAATGTGCTGGTTTCTAAAATATTGAACGTGGGCAAGGAAAGCTACAGGCTGACTACTGGTAATCAACACACATTTTCATACTTGGCATATCAATGCCTAGGTGAAGTTCCTGCAAGAAAAAAGGACTGGGCAGGAAAAATGGGATTCCAACAGCACACATCTCTAGAAGTCAAAAAGGAAGATTTTTTTAAGGCAATTAATTTCTTTCTTGCTTTCTGCTACCCATTTCCTTTCTTGTTGCATCCTCCCTTCTCCTTTTTCTGTCATTGGGCCTAGATTCCTTCTCTTTCACACCAGGTTGCATCTCTGTGCTAGAAGGACTATTAGAAGGAAGGACAAGTGTTTCCCTATGAGGATACTCAGAAACTAACCAAGTGGCCTGTAAGACAATTGGAAAACTCATCTGGACCAGGCCCAAAGGAACTTCACCCAGCTGCTGCTTTTCTGAGCTGCATCATGCCTAGAGACCCACAGAGAACCTTTCCCACCTAAATCATTTTATGAGTCTATGACCTTTCTTTTTAACTCAAAGGAGTAAAGACTTGGGTTTATTATTCACTTGGTTGACCCTATCTGCCTTTCTTGTCCAAACACATCTAGTTTGAGTTTTTTTCCAAGTCTCAAACTGCTTTACTACTTTCTGCAGAAAGATGTGTTCAATAAGAATGAAAAAGCCTGAAATTCAACATGTTAAACCAATGCTGGTTTTTATTCACATGATACCAGCACTGTAAAAACCACCTCTATTCCCACAGTTTGATCAGCTTGAGAGTTTCAGTATGGTCCCATCACTGTAACGGAGCTGAACTGATTTTTGCTTCAGCTAGTTTGAGTAAGATCATGAAGATCCCTGATGACTACTGACCTAGCTCGCTGCAAGTCAAATATTAGCACAACTATAAAACTCATAGAAGTACAATCTGCTATCCAATCTATTTGAAAAGTTAATTCACTTCATTATAACTGGAATCTTACATTAGTCAGGCTCTAATAAGAAACCAGACTACATTTATGCAGCATATTTACAGATCTTTTTCCTATGATTTGATAAAAAATGCAGTGTTGAGACTACAGAAAATCAAAATAGAAACTCAATCAATAGTTCCACTGTGAAAAAGTAACACAAACTATTTTAAAGCCTCTCTAACCTTATTTGCTCTATGAAGATGCAAAACCCACAAGGTCTTGAGAAATCCAGCAGTCTGTTATACGGTGTAAACTAAATAAAGGTGATGTTAATTCAATAATGTTGTACGTGCACATAATAATCACATACTAAATTTCTGTGCTTTTAGTAAAGTACGTAAGTATTGATAGAGGATTAGCATTATCATCTGAGCTTCTGCCAGGTATGCAAAGTCTAAGCCCCAGCAGTCACGATGAACAACACATTATTTAATTTGGGAATAGATATGCAGGGTGGCAGAAGGAGACACAGGAATAATTTGGCCATTATTAAGACTTGTGTAGCTATCCTTTAAGTTATAGAATGCACCATACTGAACTCATGAGAAAGCTGACAGCAACTCCAGCAATAACTGCATCATTATTTCCAAGCTGCTTTTATCTTATTGCAGCATATTTTTCATAGGCCTCATCAATAATTACTCCAGAATCATAAAAAGTTAATAATGCCCTAGAACTGTGAAAAGTTAACAAGTTATTCAAATGCATTTTAAACCCATCCTGTTACATGGTTTCTTCCATTCATCTGCTCTGGTATTTAGGTCATAAAGGAAATGGCAAGAGAAAGAAGTGCACAGCAGGTTTTGGAGTATATTTTAATCATTTGGGCTCTTTGCACTGACCCTCTGCAAACAGGCAGAATCTCTGCCAGTAGAGATCACAGCCATCCGTGGGACCCTCAGGATGTGGTGTGATGTAGATCTTAATCCCAGTGAGTGCTGTAAACGTGTCACTCAAAAGTAAGAGTTACACACCATTATGAACACCCATTTGGTTTCTTGAACTGTGAAACTACTCTTTAAAAATTGACTATGTTCTCAATAAAATATTGATCAACCATGCACCTAACAACCATTTCTAAAAGTCTATCTGCAACAGAAATATTGACCATTAAATCACTCTATTTCAAGGCAAAGATGCATCTTAACTTCTGATTCTTCAACTTGAAACTGGAGTGTTCCAGGAAGACCTAACACAGTTTATCAGTGTGAATTTATACAGCTATCCTAAATCTGACCCTAACCTGAACTTCTGAATCAGAAATATTATTGTAGGCATGGCATCAAGATGAAAGATAATCCATGAAGACTCATGAACTCTAAAACTGAGGGTCAATCTGTCATTGTTGTAAGCACACACCATCATGAGTAATAATTTCATGTCTGCTAAGACCTGAGTGCCCATTTAGCATCATGTGCACGAGATGCAACAACTCTCAAAGCATCAATTCCTACTGTCTCACTTATTTCCTGCAAGCACATCTGTATTGATCCATTTTCATTCAGTTTCTTCAACAGCTCCACTGAGCAGTTGCCACAGTGACAAAATTAAATGTGCAAGCCAAAAAGTGTATAATCTGACTTTGGGAATGGGATCTGCAAACTGCTTGCACTATATCCACCACCTCACAGAAATTCCTGGTAAAACACACCAGTGAAGGAAATATATCAGAGAAGAATTGTTTATTGTGAAAATGTTGGGATGTGGGAATGGACTGAGAAGAAGCACCAGATGTCCCTTCAGAATGCCCCAGGAGTTACAAAATAGGTCATGAAACCTGAGGTGCACTGGCCAAGTGAGTTAGAAATACAGAAACATAAAGAATAATTTCTACAGAAGGATTTTTTTTTTTTTATTGTTGTTGCCACATTTTGCTGCATTCGTAGTAAATTTATTTATTTCAGATCACTCAGGTACTGGCAACTGGAAAATCCATTTGTGCTTTAGAAGGAGAAGATCTCACAATTTAGAAGCTACGTGCTACCCACACAAAGGCACCCAAATGTTTCCAGAAGCTTGGAGAAGTTCTGGGTTGACGCAGAACCTTAGGTTTGTATAGGATGCACAAGGCTTGGCAGACCAATTCCTAAAGCTGGTATTAAAACTTAGTTGGAATTTCTAGAGAGCAGAAATTGCCAATATTCTTTCACAGCTAAATCACTGAAACAAATCTTTTTCCCCATAAGGCTGATAAGACTTCACCCTTGGAACACTGCTAAAACAAATCCCTCCTTTTCAATGTCTGGAGTGGCTGGTCTGGAACCAGAAATCAAGTCCTGATAAAACTGGGCATGATGCTTCAAAAGACCTATTCCACTTTTAAGAATTCTCCTGATGTCAAAGCCACTATCAAGAAGTTGGGATGGGTTTGATATTTCAAAAGATGCTTCAAGAATCTTCTTTATCTCCTCCATTTTTCAAGTCTTTCCTACTGATCAGCTCTGGAAAGGCTTGACCGCTGTACTTAGGGTTACTTAGACTGCATTTGTGAGTCCCTATTGATTCCTTTTCATTCTTTTTAGAACCTCATGTAACTTACACAAATTATCATGGTAAGTGCAGGGATATTCCTACAGACCAAAACAAATATAAAGTTTATTCACAGATGAAGAACAGAGGAAATGATGCGGTTGTATCACAGGGCAGTCAGTAATTTGATAATGTACTGCACCTTTCTTGATCTCCCATTTTTCATGTATCTGAGCAAATAAATAGCTCAATGTTGTGTTAGCTTGAGAGAGAAAACATGAAAATCCCTTAAGGTTTTTGAAGTAGGCAAACAAACACATTATGGGCTTTATAGCAATATCCATGAAACCAAAACCTAAGTACACTTCTGAAAAGAAAGGAGGAAAAAATGGGCAGTTACATACTGTGTTCGGTATATTTTCACATTGTTATCTATTTTAAGCCTAATTAAAGTGGCTCAGTCATTACTGGAAGTGCCTTACAACTTAAAAGGTTGGCAGACATCTGCACACACAGAACAGCTGCATGAACCTGGTTCATAACCACTTTTCTCAAAGACTTACACCAACTTTCTGATCAGTAGCAAAGAATTTTTAGCAAAAATCTACTAAAGCTATGGGGTTTTTTATAACTAACAAATGGGAAAAATGCATTTGTACTTCAGAACCAGAGCAAATCCAATCTCCCAAACTGCTGAGTATTTAAAAAAACCTGTACAATTCCTTCTCTTAGAAACCTGATTAAACAGAGCAACATATTATAAATTACAGTAGCTCTCAAAAGTGTTGGCTAGCTTCAAGGCACAATGTAAACAGGCAAAGCAATTTGTTCACAGCATTTTTTTCTACTACCAAATGCACATCTTTTATTACTCACAAAGACAAAGAACTTTTGGTACCTTTAAACCCTTCCTGGAAAAGTCTTCCAGATTCATTGGTGGAAACCCTAAGATGATATTCAGGTTGTCAAACAGATTATTTGCAATGGGAAGTTTTCAGGATAAAGAGAAGGATTAAAAAAAAGGGCTTCACATGTCTGCAAGCAGGAATACAAGCCTTCCTTCACTTATGTTTTAAAGAAGAATTCAGTGAAACACCTAATTCCTCATGGCAACCTCTTAATGTTAATTTTAAGAGGTCCTCAAGGAGCTAAGGAGAATCAAATAATAATCAGATTTATTTCACAGTGCCAATTTTGGCCAAGATTTTCTGTGCTCTCTGCCTAATTGTGAAGCACTCAGAAGGATTTTTTTATAGTCAGGTAATATGAAAGCTGCTTAGCAATTCAACAAAACTAATCCAGTGTTCAAGAGACACCTATTCACTGAGATTAAGCCAATTTTAGAGTATGGAGTTATCCAGTCACCTGGAACAAAAGAGCTGTGTGGAGGACAAAGAAAGAAAATGCTGAGGAATGACTGGCAAATGGGGAACGTAAAGAGATTTTCTGAAAGAGCAGCAAGGAGAAACATATACATATGTTGAGTGAATAACATGAGAAACAATAAATCCCAAGAAACAGAAGTGACTGAAGCACAGGGATTATGCAGAAACATCACCCTGCTAGAACAGGAGCCCCTCCGAATTTGCACAGCATCTGTCAGCACCAATTCCCGCAGCCTTCGTGGGGATCTAATGACAGGCAGTTTATACAACACCAGCACATGACACATCCCTCGGGGCAGTTTGTCATCACAGCATCCCAGTGGAGTGGCACAGCACATCTCAGCACAGCATGGATGGAGAAGGGACACAGTCACTGAGGGCTGCAGCTGTTTGGAAGTTAGTTCACCTTGGGAAGCTTTTCCCGTTAAAGGTTATGTTAAATTCTGAGGGGATTTACTTTGCACTCTCTGAGAGAAGTGGACATTATATTGATAAAAATGCCGTATTTTGCATATCTAAAATTGCAATCTTACATCTCTATGTCCTTTCTGCAATTTTAATGAGATCATTAAAGCTCTTATTAAACCAGCAAGCTTTTATTAGGAGAGAAGTGACTCTCTTTTTTAAATAAACAAATAAGAAGTCACTTCTAATTCATTCAATGTCTCTTATGAATGTAACTTTGATGACTAAAGCAGATATAAGAGGTCATTCCACACTCCTCAAATACTGCTAAAAATTAGAGGGCACCAGCCAGTACACCCAAATGTACAAAACCTTTTCAATTTCCAGAACACCTAACCAAGAGATTATAATAAAACAAGTGCCATATATGTCACAAATGTTCTAAATTCACTGATTTTTTTCACAGCTCCCCAAGTCCTGTTGTAATGCTGATGACAAACAGAAGTTCAAGAGGTACTTGTCTCACTTACACAAATAATTTCAGTATTGCAGAAATTCTCCTGCTATTTGGTAGTTCAGCTGTTGGCTTGACTACACGAAATACCGACAGGAAAATGTATGTGGGCAAGGAAAGAGAATGCTTTCCTTTAGTGCTTCTGTAAGTTGAAACTTCTTTTAAATTACATTTGAACTGATATTTGAAGACGATTCTATCCGTCCAAACATAAAATAGCAAAAGGTAAAAGAAAATGTACCCACTGTAGAAATGGAAATCCTGTGAGGCTACAGCATACCTACAGTTCAAATCCAAGTTTGTACCAAAATAAATATAAGACTAGAGCTTTTTTTTTTTTTCAGATTTTTTATTTTATTCATTCGGGAGAAGGGGAGGAGATATTTTTCATATAAAATCCTCAGCCCTTTGCAATGTCAAGAAGAAGCAGTTTCCACTCTGCCTGCAAAAGCTTTCCTGAGAGCAGAATTATGGATTTAGTTTGAAAAAGTGGGATCTTCAGATTACAGAATTTAAAGATGTCCAGTGTTTTAAGTTTTAATGGTGTTACATATTTGAGTCTGCCCCTATTACCTCGTCAAAGTCAGGATTACAATAATCCACAGTGAAGCACAATGAAGAATATACATGAGTCATATATCAAAGCCTTTTGGTATTCCATAACTCTTTGATCAATTTAAGACAATTTAATTAAATCTGGTTCCAGAAAATTTTAGTGTTTTCATGTGCAAAGACACACCTCAAGATGTGCCTAACTCCAACAGGAGTAACTGCACTTGAAAATAAATCTTTAGCTAACTCCCTGAAACAACTGAAGCCCTCAGGCCGGAGCTTGCAGTGTGAGGAGGAGGAAAAAGGAAGTAGAAAATACCTCATCAGCAGAAATTCCAGGCCAAATTTCTCCTTTTGTTGCCTAGAGAGCTATTACAGTCCTAATTCTTGTTGAGAAGAGGGTTTTCTTTGCAGGAAGAAAAGGATACTGCTTCTTCAAAAACCACCATTCAAACAGACACAATGGCTCTGAAGTTGCTCTCATGCCATCCCCCTGAAGTCATGTGTAGCTGAAGGGATGCTGTTTACTCACAGTATGAAACTTTCCTTCCAACATTTATTTGCTAAATGCAATTATCACGTCCCCTTGCACTTCCTGTCACTAATGATAAGCATCAAATAGGCTGCAAAAGCAAGGCAACACTCTGACCTACCAAATTCAAAGCCATACTAGACTGTCTCCTACACCCCCCTGGCCTGAGTTTTCTCCTAGAAAGCTGACCACCGAAATGAGATGAACAAAGTGAGGGCAAGAGCACAGAGCATGGAAAACAGTGCTGGATGAAGACCTCAGGGTAGCTCACCAGTTCCACAGGAAGAGGACTGGGATTTGCCAGGCACTGCACTTCTCCCACTTCTATCCCTGGCTCTGCCCGACCTCAGGAAACTTACTTGTTCTGACAACTTATTCCTCACCTGCAGAAAACTGGCTGTACTTTCATGTACAAAACACGTCTGCCAGTTCTGATTCTACTTTCCCCACTTTCAACCAGCACACATGTAGATGGTCCATGGAAGGATGTAACACAGCATTCCCTGGATCAAACCTTGTGAAGTGGGATAGCAAAATAATGGCACAGCTGTGCTGAAATGTTGTTACAGGTATTTTTGACACTGCTCTGTCCCAGTAGGTGAAGGAGGAAGGAGATGCCTCACAAAGAAGCTTTGGCAAACCAAGTCCACCAT
>VXBQ01011962.1:63348-79343 GCA_013400175.1 Phainopepla nitens | reverse complement strand
CAAGTCCACCATAAGGGAAAAAGGAAGAACATGAAAAATTTCCTCCTGTCATCCCAGACACTGCTTCTCCTACTTTCTCTCATGTTTGCCTGCTATCCATGAAACCACTTTAATGATCAGTTCTGCTCATCAACAAATCCTTACACAGGCTGATGTGCACTACTGGCATTTGTTGGGATAGGGCCAGGGTATCAAAAGCAGCTCTACAGCCTTTGCTGCGTGCTCTGGGTCCGTCACTGACTCAAAAGGATTCTGGAAGCTGTGGGGTAGTGCATCTTTGCACTACCATTTAACATCTGTCCAGTGCAATCCAAGGTTGGGAAACAGCCTCCTGAAGGCTCTTTCCATGATGCTGTCTGCAAAGCAGGGCAGGGAAAAGGAGAATCTTAGTCTCCAGCAGATTCACACTAGTGAATTGTTTTACGTGTTCAACAAAATGTACTGCACCAAATCTTCACAGACATTTGGTGACAAATGTCAGACTCTCTTATAATGACACCTCTTACAATGACACCTGTTATAATATAATAGAGTCATCTAGAAAGCTGCCTGCATTATTTGGGAGAGGGACTCAGATTTGATAAGTGGATCAAAATTAGTTTAATGATTCTCTGTTTAGCCTTTAAATCCACTCATAATGTGACAATGTATTTCCAATTAGGGAATGAAAATGTTGATTAAACATTTCTGTCATTCCAGATTAGACATCACATGTTATCTCTTTATTATTAAAACTTTTATATTTTGAACATAAAAAGGAATTTGCAGAGTCAGGCACAGGGTCTAAGTTTTTATAATGAGCAATTCATCTTCAGGTCAGGTTCCATCATAATTAATTGCTACAAGTTAGTTTAGTGGGAGGAAAATTAAATGGGAAAAAAATGGAAATTAGAATAAGGGCTGAAACTGTGTCATATTTGTACAGACTGAAGCAAGATGGTATTTAAAGTGTTCAAACTCCTTGTGACACCTCATTTTTACCTCTGCCACCACAATTACATGAAGGCACACTGCAGAGTAGGCAGTTAGCAAATACCTACTGGCAGGGCATCTGACATGACAATCAAGGCTTAGCATTATTTTCTTAAGAACAAATATCTCAAAACTTTTAATCAGAGGACAAGATTCCAGTGAGGGAAGCAGCACACTCTGGGGAACAGTCCTATGATAATTTTTAGTCATTATCTCTTTCCTTATCATTATCAGCTAGCATGGCTGCTGCTGGATTGTTTTCCCACAGAAAAGAATTGTCAGGAAAACAGGCAACATTATTTTTAGCTGTCCTGCTTTTCACAGCAGCAGCAAGGTGTCACACTGCTAATCAATTCTCATGGTTGCTTCAAAGCAACAAAAATAGGGTCTGTCCTAACCCAGGGAATCCAGCACAGGGCTTGGTGTCTGGGGCAGCTCCTCTGAAAAAAACAAAAAAGCACTTACTTTAGTCTCAAAAGCACAGCAGTGGGAAAAGAACAACACCTACAGTCTGCGTTTAGATTTACAGGGACTTTTCAGACTGAATGGCTACTATCAATCATCTCTGCACTCCCAGCAGGAAATTAGATTTCCTGTTGTTTAATGCTACAATGCTTGACACAAGTCTGTGAATTTGTAGTCCCAGTAGTGCTGCATTAGAAATCTATACTATGGAAAAAGTGGAGAAGAACACTTTTATCAAATGTAGCAAAGAAAACATCTTTTCAGATACTACCTCTCTGGTTTTGAATGATTTTTAATTTAATGTTTTGTTTTAATCAGCAAATCAACTATGTGAAAGGACAAGGAATGTACATTTATGGACCAAAAAATCCTCATGTCAGTCTTGCCTACAGGAGGAACAATTTATGTCACTGTCACAGGTTGCCAACCAGGCTGATCATTCATTTCTTTAAAGGACTATAAGTCTTCAGAGCTGCTTGTTTAAGCAATAAATTTGAGACATCTCATTCCTGATTTTTTTATTGGATGTTTTTCTGACCTAATTTCTGCTTTTCACTCATTCTTAGCCTTTCTTTCTCTAGCTGTTAGAATAAAGTAGTGACCCATTGTTTCCATCAGAACAACAGTTAAACCTTTGACAGTTCCTGGCACTTCTCTTATGGAAGAGCTCAAGTTGCCTCAGAACTTGGGCCAAAGAGTGAGCATTCCATCCAGGCTACATCAGACAGGTGGTTCTGAAGGTGGTTATTTACAGGCAGTTATCTCCTTTTTACCATCTAAAACTGATGGAAGCTTTCATCCTCCCTGGAAACACAGAGTTGCTTCCCTTGCCAGGAAAATTATCCCAGCCTTATAGGCACCAGCTGAATAATCATGGATTTGAATAATGGATGTTGGCCAGTCTATCAGTGTTAGGCTAAGTAAAAAAAGAACCACAAACTGCCATCTGTAAGGATTAAAATAATTAAATATTTAAATAGTAATTAAAAAACCCACCACACCAAACGCCTTTAACAAAGACATGGAGCATTAACCATAGATTCACTGCTAGACAATTCTCAGCCCGTGTGCTAGCCAAGCTTCTTCATCACACTTAAAGGTCAGGCATGCCTCATCTACATTTTATGTTCCACCTGAACTGAAATCAGAGCTGAGTGTTGTTTCCCAAGCCCATGAACCATCAGACTGCGAGATCAGAAATTTCCTTGAGTGAGTTTTAGTCCCTGTGCAGCACCAAGATGGAGAGAGGTCTGAGGAAAGTCTGGGAAGATGATCAATCACCTACTGCTGACCTACACCTGCAGCTACTGCCCATTCTCTGCCAAGACCACAGGACTAGCCAGAAAACCAGAGAAGTCTTGGATACACAGTGGCTCTACTTGTTCTTGCATGCTTGTACCTGAGATCTGGATAACTCATGGAGGACTTTTTTCAGGGGGATCTGATGGCACTAAGTATGAAGATTGATATCTATGTGATCAGCTAAGACAGCATGCTTTGCTACAAATAAAAGGGCTAACAAATTACTTAATTTCTGCAGGGAAGAGCTGCCTTCTAAGTAGGCTTGGCAGCCAAATGCAGCACTCACCTCAACAAAGATGAAGCAGGGGATGATGGAATAACTTCTCTGGGTATTGTTTCCTAAAGCCATTTCTCATCACACTTCTTGGGGAGGCACTGTTCAAAACTTTATATCCTGAAAAAGAAAAGACAGAGGTATTTCAGTATATTTCACATTTTTGAAAACTCTCAAATGAGGTTCAAAACACAGAGCACTGACCTAATAGACCAAGGATACAGACTACAAAGAACATCAAGGTCTAACTGTGTACAAAATACCCTGAGAAAGCTCTTCCTTTGCAACACCAAAGAAGAGATAGACATAGGTTACAAGATACATCATATACAGATAGAAGGGTTATAAGGAATACAATAGTTTTCCTTAAATACAATCCACTCCCAAGCAAAAGATTCTTCCACAGAATCGTAAAATCACATTTTCAGCCCAGTGACCTGCCTACAGTGTATTTTAAACCAGAAGATTTTGGTAATTGACTTGCAAACTTGCACTTTAAGAGACATGCTTACAGTACACTGACTGTACACATGATCAAAATGTTTATCTGTATAAATCTGTTCAGGATGACAGCCTGTGTTATACACAGAAACTCACAACTGTAACAAGCAAATGCAACAAAAACACAACGAAGACCTGGGCCCTTTCTGCAGTGCCTTTCTGTCCTGATACAAATTCATACATTAACACACCAAACTCTACCCACTTCACTTAGCATTACTCAGGGCTACTGGCTATTCTAATTAACATAACCTTAAAACACTGTGCTAAGACACTCTTTTTGCACAAGAAGTAGAAAAAGCAGAGAAAAAAAGACTAACACAACGAAATTTTACTGACAGTGTGTCTTTTTCTGCATGCATGAGGCAACATGCACGAAGCCAAGTCTGGTTTAAATGCCTTTACAGGGAGATACAGAGTAGGAGGGAAGGCGGAGCTGGAAAAGCAGCATGTAGCCCGTAGCCCAGAGCTGCCTGGTGCAGGACTGCCCAAAGCATGAGACACAGGAGAGAATCAAAATCCTCTGCTATCAATTTTAACTGGAGCACATCAAGCAAGAGCACAGATTTAGGTGGGTCCAGCCTCACTTCCAACACTCACAAAGAAACTCTGCCCTGATGACAAGCATATGCATGTGTCAGGGCCAGGGAGGAAGAAGAAGGTGGAAGCGGATGCATTTTGCAGAGGATGCTGTGCACAACTTCTTCTTTACTCTTTGACCTCACTGGCATCTGGGTGGCAATTCAGGCCTTGGCATATGGAGCCTGTGAGGTTCACAAAGGGGTCAGTGCTTTCTCACCAGTTCTCAGCACAGTTACTGGGAGAAATACCATGATCAGCACAAGGGAGTTCATCTGAGGTTATGATGGAGGAGCTGGATCAGCTGCCAGTGTTTGCCACTTGGTCTCGTCTCACCACCTATGAACTACTTAATGTATTCCTTATCTCAGCTCTTCACAGTTTGACCCAGAGTTGTAAAATACACAGTGTATATGATGGATTTAGGCACAGCAGAGTTACCATGACTCCAGTGAGGCCATATTTTGTGTCAAGAATAGCTCCTGAACTGCTAACCATTGAGAAATAGAGTTTCAGGGCAAACACAATACGCAGGAATGTCACCTGTGACATGCCTCAGAAACTCATATCTTACACTGTATCCCATTCTAAAATACAAATATTCTCAAAACACCCTGTTTTCCAAACAGACTTCAACTTTACTTATTGGATAAAATGGGATTTATCTCAGAGATTAGTGTCATTGCTCAAAAAAAAGACAAGGTAATCCAACCCAAATTGAACTGTGGAAAAAATTTCAGTAATTCATTTTTAACAGCACTTTTAATACCCCCAGCTCTTGTATCTTCTTGTGCCATGTGGCTTTGTAACTTTGCAAACACACGGAGCCTGGTGGAATAGCAGGTTAAAGAGTCAGAGCAGCTTACAGAGCTTTAGTCAATGAAACTTTTCTGTACTCCAGAGATACACTGTCAGGAACTTTGCAAATCCAGTTTTTAAAATGGCTTAATAAAGAGGTGTTAATACCTCAGCACCTTCATAAATCCTTTGTAGAGGATTATTATTTTATATTTTATATTTATATTTCTAACCCTAAGGTCAGAAATAACCAAGACTTTCTATAACACTATACTGTAACTCTAGCTATGCCCTCAATTCCAAATGATTTGAGTTCCTAAGCAAAGCAGAGGGCTTGCAAGGCAATTTAAAGGGGTTGCAAGAATTTAAAAACCTTTCACAACAGATGATTGGAAGCAACTGAACAAGCTAGCAAAGAAACTGAGGGTTCATATAATTCAATAGTCATATAAAATTGCCTGACTTAACACTAGGGAACCCTTGATGTTTCAGATGTTTATCACTATGCCTGTTCCTTTAAGCCTGTTGGGCACCACTGGTTTAAAAAACTGCACTGCATAGGCACATGCCAGCTTCTCTGCTTCGTGATCACACTTTGTGTCAGGCTTAAGTAGTAAGAGAACAAATGGTTCCATGATCAGCTAATTCCTCGATTGTGGGAAAACTCTCAGCTAGCCAGTGCTTGTCATAGCTAGTCTTTTCATCAGGTTACTTGAAAAAAGAGTAAAGGGAAGCAAAGGTGTAGTCTTGGTGGGCGCACCATCTTTTGTCTCTCTTCAGCTGGCAATGAGTCCTCTAGGGATATTGAGAGCAAAACACAGATTACAGCAAACCCTAGATGCTTCAGCCTGCACAGCAGCCAGAGATAACCCAGTTTTGCTCAAAGAATCATAATAAGATGCAAAAGAAGTTTTAGTAAAAGTCTTGTTCTCTAATCCATGATCTCTTCATATTGAACAAATTTTTGTAGCGCAAAGCCTCTGACCAAAGCAATGGCAAATAAAAGCTATAATTTTAGCATTGGCCTTCTCCATTTATTATTTCTATTTTTATCAACTGGACTGAACTGCTAAGGAACTCATGTGAGCAAAACTTCAACAGTGTTTTCAAATCCCAGTAGCTGTGACCTTTTCAGGCCTGGTGTATTATCACAGCATAAGAGTAGAACTGGTCAAACATATTCTAACTAATTAGAGACTAGTGTAGAGAGAATATAATAATCTGGAGCTCTGGTACTATAAGGTGCTTCCACTCTTAAAACCATATATAATTGTATAATGCAACATTTGTGAATTAATTAAAATTAGTCCTCATCTTGCTCTATTTACCTCACCTGTGCGTTTTCAGAAAGCCTCATATCTACAGTGTAGGAAGTTATTATCTGGCATCTCCTGGGAGAACAAGTGGAGACAGAGAATATAAATAAGTGAATTGAAAACTGAATGAAAACGACAGCAAAGAAAAGAGAATTCAAGCTGAAGAGATTTTCTTGCCACAGGGATCCATCCAGGGGAATGGCTTTTTAGAATGCCCCATTCAGGTATGTTCTAAAGCCTTTTATGTGAGCATGTGGCAGACAGCAAGAAGGACGTATCTAGGACAAACTAGCATTCCCTGAGCCTTTATAGTATAAGTTCCTGCAGCAGACACAGTACATTCAACTGTTGTTCTGTGTGATCAGTCATCAAACCAGTTAATTTGTAGTCCATTCCTCTGGAGACAGTGGTCAAACCTATGTTTTTTAAGCCATGACCTGCGTAGGTAGGAAAAGAAGATAAACAATATATTTCACATATTGCCACAGTGGATATCTAGGCGTATGTGGAAAATACTCAAATCAACAATCCAGATACGCTAACAGGCCCTGTTCATCATAGCTTGCAACTATGTTTCAGTTAATCAGAATCAATGCGTATTTGTTTTGCAGCAGTTCAGAGACCACCAGCCTGAAACCCAGGGCCTGCTGCACAAACCACAGCAGCAGCGAAACCACTGGCACATGTGGGACACCACCTCACAGCAGAATCCCAAATCTTCTCTGACCAGAGGTGAGGACAGGAACACTGGTCATTTGGTATCAGGATGTGATGCAAACACAAAACCAATGGATTTCTATCTCTTTAAGTTCATGATCTTTTCAGCAGCAGCTAATATTGTTCCAAAACAAGGTGTAACTATTACATTAGAAGGAACACCCACTATTTCTGTTACAACGTAGAAGATACTTGAAACATCAGTATTGACTACTGTAAATTACTTGAACCTTCTCTTAGCAATCTGCAAACCTCTTTTGGCAACTGGCTTCAAATTATAAGGATCTTTCCTCTCATTAAAATAAGAATTCTGTTTACAGGTAAAAAATATCAACAAAATCTCTGCAACATTCCAAAAAGGATCAGTTTGTCCAACTGAAAAACAAATTGCATATTTCAAATTTGACAAATTGCATATGTCAAACCACCATTCAATTAAGGAAACAAATTAAAATTAATGCCGCTGCTAACAATGATTATCTAAGCTTTGGTAAAAACCTATATATTTATAATCACTATATATTATACTGTCTCTTACAGATCTCACTGTAAAGCAGGGTCCTCTATTTCCTGTGGGTGGAAACAAGTGAAGCAGTTTGCCAAACATCACACAATGACTCAATGTATAGGCTGAAGGAAGACACATTATTCTCAGACTCCTGTCAAGTGCTCTGTCCACCTGACAACACAATCTCTGCACTTCAAACGTGCTTGATAATTCCTGCACAAGAACCACAGAGTCCTCATTGTACATTTTAGGAATACAGGTTTCCTTGGCTACTTGCTGCTGGAACCAGCAGAACACACACTGCAACCTTACAAAACAAGGGCTGATCAAACATGCCCCAAGATGTGCCAGCCTCACATTCTGTCTTTGTAACTTCACCTGGCATGTCCAAAGACACCACATTATCCCAGGGCAAGCTCTGCATCAGCATGCCTGTAATTCTTGCAACAGGACAATAGAGGGTTAAAATGTCTTCCCCAGAGCTCTCTTCCACATAAACAAAACCGATGCACAAAAAAAGGGCAGAAGGAATAAAAGGTAAGATTTTACTGCAAAGGGCAGCCAGTATATTCCAAGTACAGACCTCTTGACTGTTTTCAAAGTAATTGAAACCACAGTGGTGGCATGAATCACTACAAAAGCCAAACCATGTGACAAAAAGCACAAATGGCTTTGTGGCATAAGGTCTGCTTGTCTGCCTTGCACCCAAACACAATGCAGACCGCCTGCCTGAAAACAAGAAAACTGAAAACAGAAAATAACATCATGGCTGCAACAATCAGAAGGTACCAGACAACTGGCACCCAGTTTGCTACCTCAGTGGCCCACAACACACTAATTTTTACCTACAAATGAGGAAGTTATCCTTTGGATCATGTTGCCTTCGAGGAACAGTGTCCTATACACAATGGGGCTTGGGAAAGAGGGAAGACACTTGATTATATCACCAAAGAACCCTTTACCTTTTCACTGTGGACTGAGAGGCAGAGAGCCATCAGCACCAAGGCCACTAGCCCAGTAACACGTGTCAAACTGGAGAAACTTTTTGTCCAAACCTGAGTGTCTGAGTCACGCTTGATCTTTGGCTGCTAACTGTGAAATTGTCTAGTGGCTGATCATAAACAAATGTTGTGTGCTAAGTTCCAGGCCTTGGCTGGTGGCTGTATCCAACAGCACTCCTGTGTAAGCAGAACAATGTCCCACTTTGCCAGAACACTGAAAAGAGGAGCTGAACTGGTAAAGTAAAAACTCAGTTTACTGAATCTAGATCTCACTCCAGAATACAATTTATTATAAACTCTCCTGGTTTCTGCCAGGGCAACTATACCATTCAATAGCTATATCATTCAAATAAATTGCCCTGTCAGTGAAGGTGCTTCTCACAGGTGTCTCCACAGACTTCTGGACAAGAAACTAATTACATACCACTAATGGCAGCAAAGAAAGGAATATGCAAAATAAATCCACACATGTTCACCATTACAGAAAAACAATTTTGCTGCATTTAAGACAGAAAAACACTTTCTCTGATAGAATTCTGACCCTTTTCCGCTAGCAGAAGTCACATTTGTCACTCAACACAGAAAGCTATTTTATGGCAAACAGTGATACTTAAGTAATATAGTGCACAGCATGTCTGAAATCATAACTCTTAGTCCAAACCCACCTGGTTATGAAAAAAGCTACATTAATAACTATCTTGATTCCAAAATTAATTCTGTTAAAAATATATTGCTGAATCCCTGGTGTGAAAGCAGAATTTGATACCTAGAAGAAAGTGATGCCTCAGATTTCAAGAATCCTGTTAGGGTTGTTTTTCCTTGCTACCAGCTTCATGTGGAAGATATCTCATGACTGAGTGACAAGCAACAGTACAAAATCTATGGATAGACAGACTGACAAGGGTTCTGCACCACTTACACCTTCAAGAGAGTTCAAGTGTTATGTCAGCACAGCAGAGGCCCTGTAAAAACTTCTTACTGTGGGGAGGAAAATGAAATCTCAATGCCACAGCTTCTGTTGACAAAATTTTCATTTACATCCCTTGGCCAGAATTTCACAGATGCCAAATAGAATCCAAACATATCTGTGTGAATTTCAGGTATATGCATGCTAATATCCAGAAAACCAAACCAAATGGCCACAAGCCCTATTTTGAACCCCCTCAAACCCATGAACCTTTCCTTGTCCAGCAGGTCTGAAAGCATCATCATGGCTGCTCTGCTCTATTTGGTTGAGATACTGAATTCCTTCTGAAAATGTATCTTCGTGTTGGTTTAAACAAAACCCACCTAAATGTGGTGTCACATCAGCAAAACCACATGAATAAAAGGTTTTACCTACTATAGCTGATAATGCTCCCCTCTTTCTTGCAAGAGGATTAGTGGTACATGATAAATGAAGAAGGAATCTGACTACGAGTTTCATTAGGGAATTCTTTAAAAAAAATAACAAGCAATCTCTGGGAAAAAACCAAAACCCATTAAATTTATCCATGCAATTACAAGACTGTCCTGCTCCTAACTCACCTTTAAGTCCAAAAAGCTAACTGTTCTAGCTCTCATTTCAGCCCTTCAAACTTTAAAGTGGATCTAAATGAAACAATTGTGGGAAAAAGAAACACTATTTCTGTCCTTCACCCATCCCACCTGAAGGCAAGTCATCTTGACTTAGACTAATTAATATGTCTTACGATCTTTTCTGAACAAATACAAAAGGCATTTATTGTTTCTTTTACTTCTGGTTGGTTAAAACTCCATCAATCTTTAAGGGTATTTATAGCAATAAAATGGCAGATGTGGTCAGCATTAAAGTAACTCTCCCTATACATAAAGGATTCTGAATTCCAGAGATTAGTTATGTGGTTAGTTAATGAAAATGTAGCAGGCTATCATTCCAAAAGTAACATAATTGAGGCCAAGAACTGCAATTGATGGACTTAATTAATTAAGCTTGAGATATAGGTACTCTGCTTACGCTAAATCACCATTTGTAAACTATTGCACAAGAGTTCTATGTTCACTGTCTCATTTGAATACTCCCCCCCAAAAAAAACCAACCACCATTTCTGATTTGCACTGACAGTCTTGTGAGACTGGCTGGAAACCAATGATCTCTCTGGTATTTGGGTTACTATGATGAAGGGCTTGTGACCGAATTACACTCTCTGAAACCAATTCCATTCCACCTGGTGACTCCCCATGCAAAGCTCTAAGAGGCACTGAGGAAACTAACAATTTCAACAGGAGAAAACCAGCAGCCTCCACCTCATGCTCTTAGATGGTGATAAAATGGAGGGAGATACTGAAGCAAAAGAAGAAAGCAAAAGAAAACTTCAAGAATACAGAGGGTAACAATGTAATGGTGCAGATGATAGGAAAACTGGATGAGCTACAGAAAAGCTCCTATGGGATGGAGGGTAAAAACAGACCACAGCTTTTTCCAGTGATGCAAAACCAAAAGACTGAAAATTTTGTCTATCAATACAACAGACTCTGGAAAACACTCCTCCCTTACTCTCCCAAAAACATCGGGGTTTTGCAGAAAACATTTATTTTAAAATTATTAAAATACTGTATTATAAGAAAAAATTATTTAAAGATATTTTCCTCATTCAGAAACTTTGTGCTTTACTCCAGAAGGCTGCTTTGTTTTTTCTTTATGAAATCTTCTCAGCCAACATCCTGAAACCTACTGAGCTATGAAAAAAACCTTTTGGCTGCTTATGTGTTAGCAAGAATGAGAAATATTTTTATTTATAATGGAGTTTCCCAGCTCTGTACAGAACTAATTTTGGGAATCCCAATATTAAAAATGTATTTCAAAAATATATGCTGCATGGTGCTCTTGTATGCCACATCTGCTGAGCTTAAGTCCAAGCAAGCTGCTGATCCACATATTTAAGTGCAAGGATGAAGCTTCTGCAAAGTGCCAGCTACTCTCAGACCTCAGATGGACATCTGTGAGTAAATTTCCAAATCTCTCTCATCCCACTACCCTTCTACGATAATAAGCCAGCACTTTTGGAGAGCATTCACATAGCTCATAGTATAAAGATCAACAGGCAGAAATATTGAGATCAGCATAAGAAGGAACAGAGCAGAGCAATGCTAGACAGGGTAAAGAGATGAAGATCAGGTGATTAACATGTTTCTATTTATTTCTGATGTTTCCTTCCAGAGGATGAATTCTGCATTGGAAATTTCCTCTCAAAATCACAGTGAGCTGGTTTAAAAACTAGTCATGTAATAGGCACAAGCCAGTGGATTCCAGATAGAAAGAAAAAACCCATTCATTTTGTCCCCTCAGGGCTCAGCAAACTGTGTGAGTATTGATTGCAAGCTGTGATATTATGAAAGTAAACAAACAACTGCCTCACCACAGTGTAGCCTTTGGCGACGAGGTCCAGGGGCAGGGCCTCTTGCTCCTCTTGTATTCTGGTATTCATATTGGCAGTGGAGTTGTCAGGGACACACAAGGACTGCACAGACTCACACTACTGCAAACCTGGCAACAAGCTCAATCTTATGGGGATCTTTTGTTGGTTCACTTGGTTTATAAACCTCCACCTTCATCCCTTGCCAAGACAGACAAAGGATTTCTAGCATACCTGCTCTTCTCCCTCACACAAAACACCCTGGGAGAAGCTCTCCTTAACAGCAATAAAAAAAATTCTTTCTTGCTTTCCTCTTTATCTCTGTGTCCATTGTGCAGCCAAGGGAAGTCAAGTATAACTCCCATATCCCAAATTTTCTCACTTCTAAGGACAGTACTGTAGTGCAGCTCATGCAGTTTACGTGGGCCTCATAAACACTACCTGGATGGAAAGTCAAGAATTTAAGAATGTATTGTTTGACTACAACAGTCTAAAAAAAGAATGTCTTATTAGTCCAACCTATATATTACTAAAAAAAAAATTACGGCCAACAAAAAAAAAAACAAAACAAACCAAAAAACCACTAAAAAATATGAATTTACAGACCTTGTAATACCACTCCCTTCTCTGTACTGTTATGTTATCCACAGGCTTCTCCATGAATCCTGCTTAGGCTGGAATAGGAGAGAGGGTTATAGCAAACTGTCCCTGGCCACAGCTTTTCTCCAAGAGAAAGGCAGCAGGGCTGATGGTGAGAGCTTATTCCTCTTTAGTCTACTCAACACCCCCCTGGTGGGTGGGGTAGCTGTTTGTAGCTTGATTGGCTCTGGTACCACTTTGTGTTCACAGTTTTCAAGCCTCTGCTATTATCCCATGCCTGTTCTTTCCATGCTGCCATTCAGACAGTTCATTTTTAAAAGAATAGAGACTTGTTAGTTCTACTCATTAGGCAAAGAAACTGATGAAGATTATTATAAAAATAGGCATTAAATTATACAACCAAATAAAAGCAAGCTAAAGCTAAAATTGATTAGGTAACACCTATCACTCTTTCGCTGCTCTAAGAGTTAAAAGAGCAGAGCAAAGCTTCAGGCAAGCCCCGACAACTGAGATCTTACAAACCCTTGTGCTCAAAGAATTATTTCAGAACCTGTGGTGCTACTAGAAAAGGCAATAGCATTTGTCTGTCCATGAGGCCACAACCCAGATTTCATTAGACATGGATGCCCTAGATTTTGATAGACTGAAAAATATGGTTTTCCACCTATGAATCCAGCAAGGCTGTTGCAAACACTTCTATGCATTTAAGCTCCTGATTAGGGCCAAGCCTTGGTCTTCTTGGAGGTCTGTGCTGTTCCCTGTGTAATTTTGTCTCATGACACCTATAGAGGCCTCAGCGAGGCTCACACATTTTTTGAGCTATTAGGCTTTTGATTTTAAAGCCAATACAATCGACACAAACAACTGAACTGTTACAATTAAAGTGACTCAGCCCACAAAGACAAATTCCGAAATTCCTGTAGCTGAGACCTTAATGTTACTTCTAAGAGTGTGATGTTATTGAAACCACACTCTATAAGAGTTTTAATGAGACATGCACCTATCTCAGGTCAACTTTCATACAGAAAGTTATCTTGTAGTGGACACTTACACGCCAGCATGAGTGTGTGTTCATATAAATTCATATAAACTCAAATGCAACTGGATCCTGCTAATTGCATGAGAGACTATGGTGGAAAATAAAGGGAACAATTCTGCATGCAATCAGAATATGATTAAACAGTCATTCAAACACTAAAAGCTGACAGAAGCATATAAATATGCCATCATGTCCTGCGCTGTTTGCTGGCATCCTTTTGAGTAGACCATCAGAACATCATGTCTTGTTTAATAGTCCTCAACTGCTGGTGCACAGCTCTCACTTCTAAAATACCATTATTATAGAATTTTCAAAATTTTTCTGATTAGTTCTTTAAAAACGGAAAAGTTCTTTCCAGCAAATTGGTGTAAGACTGCATATCACAAAAACATACAGCATTTTTGCAGAGAGAAAACTGGGTTTTTACAAAAAAAAAGTTATTTTCTGCCCACCAATTTATACACTGCTTTTTTAAAATACTGCAAAGACAGTATTAGACAAAGGTGCAGTCACCCCATTCACAACACTGAAGGACTTAGGCACTCTCTTAAAACTCAGTTTATCATGGAAAGCAGTTCTAGATTTGGCTGATCTATGTATAGTTGCTGCTTCTAGTGCTAAAAACATCACATTTTAAAAATGCACAAGAGTTCATTTCTCTAGGTATGTATATACACATATTCATTCACACACCATTTTAAAAAAAAATACGTACTGAAACACTGTATTCCCTAATCTACTAAGCACAATCAATATTAATAATATGAAATACACATATTCTCACAAAGGAAATAGTTTTCTGATTTGGAGATTAATGCAGTTTCAAATTTGATCTTCCTTCTCTGCTTCCCTTAGTTCATATTTTTCTCCTGTCAACTCAGCCATGAGAACTGACATATAATGAAAACACTGCATCACTCTGTTTGCAAATATGAGAGCACAAACAAAACAGGAACTGGGAAAGAACAGCCAAGAAATGCCAAGTGATCAATATCCATGGCACTGGAATGGATTACATACAGCAGCAAATACAGCACCCTGGCTGCTTCATCTGGTATGCGCATCCCTTCCTTGCTCTGCTATAAGCAAGTTCTTGGCCCCTCATTCTCTTTCACTACCTGCTTCCTTAGGGTGGCTGTCCTCAGAGCAGGTGTCACTCTCTGCACCTGCTGCCCAGTGGTTTCGGTGGTATCAATAGACATAACATTATGCAGCTGCTCCTGGGCCCTTTAACTCCTGGTGAACTCCCAATGCTGCCAGAAACACAGGCTTTCCCCACTGTCCAGATTTTAATTTTGTGTGAGCCACAGGAAGACAGGAGACAGGCTGTCGGCTGGGACTACGAGACCGGGGACACTGGGTTTTATTTCTTTTCTTGTGCTGACCACTCCCTCTCCCCACCCTCAAATGCCCCAGCATGATATTTACTGAAGCACTGCCCTGCTGCTTCCACTCCCTCCACAACCTTCGTGCTAAGCAAAGGTACCTGCCACAACCTCCTTCCCTCCCCTCGTGCCCTTTGCAAAGGCAGCAGTTTGTACCGCCTCTTTGTCTTTTCCTAGACCTGGAATTTCTCTTTAGCTTATAATCATCTATTTTCCTCCCAGAGACTCCTATTTCTCTTACCAGGGTTCTGCCTCAGGGCATGTGTAGTTCACATATTTCTAAACCCTAAAATTAGATGCAAGACCACTCACCACAGCTATTCTACACGCAGTATTCACATCTTGGCTACATCCATGGTTTACCACAGTAATCTCCAAACATTTGCAATTGCAAACAGTATCAGGAAGAAAAATCTGAGACACCCACCCCACCTTCCCAATGTACCACCATCCTAACATATTAAGCAACTCGTAAAACATACAGAAAAAGTAAAAACTGTATGAGAGATGAAATAAACATAGTTCTAAAAATTTATTAATAGCACAAACCCATGATTTTCACACCCCAGTGGACTGTTTTATGTGCAGCTTGATGTGCATGCACCCTGCTTTGGAGACTACTGGTTAAACAGACCACAGACAGAATCTGAGAATCTCTTCTGACCTAAATATGCTTTTATTTGGCACATGGCTTTTCTTCCAACATAACTCTCACCTTTTAATATGACTTTTAAAGCTTGCAGAAGCCAATGTGTCTCCTCAGAACCATGATTTGTGGCTGTAGGGGATGCATTTAAGTCTACTTTTATAGCCACCCACTGAGCAGCTGCAGGGAAAGCTTGTACAGCAGTTTCTCATCCAGCCATGGCAAGGCAAACACTTCATTTAAGAAGCCATTCAGAGCACATATTTTTATTTCAAAGGCCCAGTTTCACAGGCAAGCCTGTTTAAAGTTTTAGGGTCAGCTCAGTAGTTTTATAGGGGATAACTCTGTATGTTTCTCATTGCACATTTCTTTTTTTCCTTTATTCCAGCAGCAAAGGGTGCTCCAAAATTCTCAGTGAAGAATTCCAGCATCTCCTTAACAGGAACAGCAGAACTTGGGAACTTCTGCTCTTCCAGTTGAAGAATGAGTCAAGCCATAGGTCTCTGTCCACCCCACTG
>VXBQ01011962.1:33441-56376 GCA_013400175.1 Phainopepla nitens | reverse complement strand
TATCTTCCTATCACAAAGCTTTTGAACGAAAGCATTGTGAGGGGAACTTCAACAAGAATCAAAAGAGAGACAGAAATTATGTGGCTGCTGGACCCTGGGAACAAAGGCTTTAAGACAAGCATGAAATATAATTCTACAAACCCATTTTGTACAATCTTATCATCCTATACACATGGTCCTTGGAGACCATAAGAAGGGAAATGCTTGCATTTCCTTCTGGGTGGTAGCAGATCTCTGCCCACCCTTCAGTGGATGCAGTGCAGGAAGGCTTTTTTCTTCTGTTTTTGAAGGCATAATGTGTTAACAGAAATGCTTTTTTGGGAGCAGGTGTTTTTTCACCAGCCACACACTCAAAGAAAAATGGTGCATGCATAGAAGAATGTCTGTTAAACATCACTCATAAATGACATTTTCTTATGAGACATTGCAGGATTTGGCCTGATGAGAGAGGTTGCCTGATTTAAAACCACTGGAGTGAAACATGATTGCTACTGTTTACCCATGTACAAACACCAAATGCCTCCACTCTCCCATTCAGATTTACCAAGATGGTATCTGACTAAAAAACCTGCTGTCCTCCAGGTATTATGATAATCACAAAGGTGAAGGGGAAGGAGAAGTTTAGGGGGGAAGAGGCAGGAATGTCACTCTACTTGTTATTACGATCCTGCAGTAGAACAACAGATGGAAACTAAGTCCCTTACGCAGACAATCTTATAAAAATATCCTTTATTGACACATAGACCAACAAATCCATTGTGTGAAGGGAAAATGATTTAAAATCAGTATTAATTGCAGGGAACAGATGCCTTTGTTTTGCCTTCAGTTTGGATAAGCTTAATATAATTTTTTAAAAAGTGCTATGCTCCAAACTGAAAGAAAGAAAGAAAAAGCACATAAATGACTGTGTCACTATCATAGCCTTCACTGGCCTATACCACAGAGACTTCTGAGGCTGAAGAGAGTGATCTCTGATCCTTGAGGTAATGTGCTGAATGCTGCTGTTCAGTTAGTTGCCTCCTACACTGGCAGCAAAGAAAAAAAAAAAAAGATGAGAGCAACCAACTAGTTTTCAATCTTAAAACTGCAGCAGCTACATTTTCTTTGCTTCTTTTCTTTTTTTTTTTTTTTCCATTTTTCTAGGTGCAAGCAGAATAAATGTAGGTGTAGGCTTGCACTGAGACTGTGAAATGTCCTCCCAAGGGCCATGAAGACACTTCACCTAAAATTAGATAATGCAGAACAGCAGAGAACATGCTGCAATTATGTAGGGCCATTAAAGCTTGGAAGAATTTAACTCTGCAAAGGCATTCTTTTCAAAATCAGAACTTTTTCTCAAAAAAAGCTGTTTGGAATTTCAAAACTTTTTTCCCTGTCCTTAGGTGATGGAGTGCATGTTTTGTGTGTGCTTGTCAGAGAAAGAAAGAGAAGAAAGAACTCAGAAGTAAAAAGAACTCAAACTTCTGGAAGCTATTGTTTTTGAAAGAGTTAATTTGATTTTCAGCATGAACACTTTTAAATTTGCCATGGCTAAAAGCCTTCTTAGTAAGCTAAAACCCCCTAAAACAACACAACAAAAATGTTGAAAGATTGACCAAGCGCTAACTTTCAAAATACAAAATTAAACATTTAAACATAAGTTTTTATCTCCTCCTTTTTCTCCCACTTTCTTTTTGAGTATTTAAGCTTCTTACCTGTGCATCAGCAGTGTTTTCTGATGATGTCAAATAATAATTTTTCCACATTTCCCCTCATCTCTTTCAGTTTAAATATTTAGGACTTGATTCTCAAAACCAAGCACAGGCTCAGTAAACCTTTATATAGGTTGGTGAATGCCCACTCTGTCTATATATAGCAATAATATTCTATGATCCCTTAACAGATCCATTCTAGGAAGCAAAGGGAGGGCTGCAAAAAAAATCCCCAAACAAATACACCTCAGAATCTCTTTCTAAAAGGGTAAGTTGTTCTGCAAGGGTAATTTTTACCAATTTAGAGGTTCTTCTGGCCTGTACTGGTAAACCTGTCACCTTGCCTCAAAAGTCAGTGAGAAAGACTCCTTCTTTCAGCTACTGTGGATCATGGCAGACACAGAAAATAGCTCACCCTACCCCAGGCATAGTGAATTCCCCTTTGCTATTCTGTGACAAGTGAAATTGAGGTTTTATACCTCTGGGACCAGGTTTTAATTCTCTGCTTGTTCTATTCCTGTTATAGTTCTCCTTGGAGAATTTGATTTGCTACTGCAAGTGAAATGTCTTATCAGAAACAAACAAAGCCAAAACAAAAACTCCAAATATGCCATTAATTCTCGTCCTTCTAAGTACTCTTCACATCGATATAAAGATCTTGTATTTACTGCTAGGAACATTACTACTGTATCACTTCAAAACAGACTTCCTCCCTCTGTTCTAGCTTCTCCTCCCTCTCTCCTCTGCTTCTCCTCTTTCCATCCCTCCATCTTTCATCTTTCCCTAATTTCTTCAGATTGAACAAGCAAGGTACCAGTCTGCCCCACATCAAGGCAACTCCTAGATTTTGAATGTAAACAAAGAAACAACAAAAGCCCAGGGCCCTTTGCCACCCCACTCTCTTTGACAGGGGTATGACCTCAGGTGATTGCCATCCCAGACTGCCTCACACTCACAGTTATTGAAGAGCCAAAGCCCAAGTCACTCCTACAGAAATGGGGACAATAAGGTAATTTCCCTCATTTTTCACACCCTAAGTTAGCAGTTTCAGGTTTGTGGATCAAGGAGGCCAATAGGTCTGTTAAGGTCCCGTTTCAGATAAAGCTCTCCAACGTTGGAAACCAGGTACCCTTTAAAGCAGTTGCTGCCTGTTTCTGAGGACGAAATGGCACACAATGCAGTCACATATTTGATTGTACATCTATCCTAGAATATTGGTTTTGCTTAGGACTCAAAACTGAACAATATATATGGGCCTAATTCTACACACAAAGCCAAATTACTCTCAGACACAGCATAGTAACAGCCAAGCTTTGCATCCTTTTCCAACTTAAGGGTTCGCAGCAAGATAAAAGGCATTGAAATGCATTTCTCATAATAACTATTCTGTTAAACATATCCCTTTTTTGGCACTATGCAGGTTTCTAATGCATGAAGTCATGAATCTGTCACCTTGAGGGCACATTCACAGTGGTGGTGAATATAAATTATTCCACTTCACAAGGAACCTAGATTCTCATTACTCTGCAGCTGGTAACAACCATTTTAACACCTATTATGATCCATACTATCAGCAAGAGGGAACTGAGCACCTTTTAAAGAATGAGTCCTATGGGTTTTGTGCATGCACTGAAACCAAGCCCCTACTACAGAAGAAGAAACAAAATATGAACTTGCCTGTAAGCAAACACACCTTCAAGCATAGTATTTTAAAAATCAAAATGTGCAAACCTTTAAAGCAAATATCTTGCACGTGATTCTTGTTTTCTGAAGCCACTCTGTAAATTCCAGGGGTTCATTTAGACAAGGAAGCATGAACCAAATGCTTGGCCATGGGGCGTGAACACACGGGCACTGAGGACACATCAGGAGAACCTGCAGGAGCTTTAGCTCTGATCCTCAGTACAAAATACAGCCTCCTCCAAGATAAAAACCTTCAATACAGGACCTTAGGCCAGATCAGACTAGTAATCAAAGGATAATCTTTAACGCAGAACTCTAAAATCTGTTTTAAAGAGAAAACAAAAAAAAACGTGCAGGAAGTGAAACTAGAAACTACCCTTCTAACCTACCCTAAGTGCCCAAAAGAGAAGTATTTACATGTGAAAAAGGTGAATTCTTTACCCTCAGTGAACTTGCAACTTACTTGATTTGGTCTCAGAGAGGCATAGTATCTTTCTTTCATGCATTGCCAAAGATGAAGACTGTTTTAGCAGGAATAAAGTGGTAAGACTATTTAAAATGGTAAAACAATTTCAGTTAACTGAGAAAGTTACTTTTTGTTAATAATATTTGCTCCATCTCAAGAATAACTGAAAGGAAAAAAAATAATTAGGAAGAAAGGAAACTACAACATTTAAGGTGTGTTTCACAGCAGATTTCAGAAAAACAGTCCAAAGTCTCACATGTAACATCAGCTACTTCTAAAGTAATGGGAATGAGATATAAGAAACTGTTGATAGACACATAAGGCTTCAGTTTTGCTTTTAAGAACTGCTACATACGAACAAGGTGTATAAGACTTTGGATAACTTCAATGTTTATTACTTCTGCTCTCTTTTCCTTCATGTCCCTCTGCACAACTTCTGAATCAAAGAGTTTCTGATGCAAAGAGTTCAAGCAACACAAGTCCTGATTATAAAAAATCAGGGTGCTTTTTTTAAAGTGTTTGCTATCACAATCAAGAATTAAAAGACAGTAACTGAGGATTCTGTTGCAGTGCCGTTTCCAAAGCTTGTTAATTTGCCAATGATCAGCAAAGGTGTTTTTTTCCCTACTGGTTTCTTTTCATTACCACATAATAATTTTTCAAACTCCAGTCTGTCAATAGTAATGATTTCTGCACCTAATATACTCACACACTGCAAACATACTTTCCTGAAGGAGGCAGAAATCCTGTGAACTCCTATGAAATGCAGACACTGCATTCCCAAGGTCTCCTCACACTCTATGTACACAAAGTCTAACAATCCTTCCAAGTATAGAACTTGCCTTCAATTTAGAGTATCATCTTTTTCATCCATCACATTGTTCAGTGAACACAAAAGCACTCTTTAATACTTCTTTGTGAGCTCCCTAGCCTCTGTTCTGTAGATGAAATTCAGACCTGCATTTCACAATTGTCAAATGAGTAAATTGGCACTTGCATTTATCACTATGTGTTTACATCAATGCACGGAAGGTATAGGATGTGATGTTTTATAAGAAACTACTAGAAAAGTAAAAAAAAAAGCTCCGTCAAACCAACAAAACCCCAGCAAAATGAAAAAAACTCAATTAAAATCCAATCCAAGACCTTTTCAAGTCAGCATTAAGACTTTACTTTTAAAAAGTGTCCAATTTATTAGAGAAATCAGAAAACCCGCTCAAAAAATCTTGTTTCTAAAGTGGAAAAAAAAAAAAAAAAGCAAAACCCAAAGGAAGTGAAGAGCCAAAGCAGAAGTAACTTACATACCCAGGAGAGTCAACCCACAAAATTGCTCTGCCTTACCATATGATTAGAAACTTGGAAATACCATCATGAAGAACAGGCCACTTCATAATTAAAAAGAAAAAAAAAAAAGAAAAATAAAAAAGGAAAACAAAAACAACACCGAAAAAGTGCTTAAGTAGATTAAGTGCTTCACGAGAAATGTGTCTCACCAACATTTACAGACTTATAGACTCTTGAAAAACATGAAATCACAGTAGTAATAAATACATTTCTTAATTTTTGAACAACAGTGTCCATTAAGAGATAAGCAGCATGGGAAATAGGAAGAAAGTCTCCCACATCCCAGCCAACCACCACGATATCATGAAAATTAGACAATAAAAGAAGCCTATTTCTAAATGTATTCACCTTTTCTGTGATATGCTGACATAGTCGAAAGTGCAGTTCAGAATCCAGCAAATTAAGGTGTGGATATTTCAGAAGTGGGAGCTTTAAAATGCCTTTAGAGCTGCAGGCATCGTACTTTGTCAAATTGCCACAATCTGCAAAGGTCTTACTGGAAAAAGATGCAAAATAAGAGAGAGAGGGAGAACAAACCTACTTAATGCTCTGGTGTAGAAAGATTTGGGGAAGAATGCCGAGCTGTGGTATGGCCATCTAGACTGAATGTATCTGGTTGTGGTACAGAAGTACAAAGGTTGGTAAGTTTTCCAAAGAAAGAAAAATGTAGGACAGGACGAATTTAGAACAAGCTTTCATGAAATTTTCTTCAAATTTTCACCTGTAATTTGGAAGCCTGACTTTTACTTTTGCTGCTATGAAAAAAACCCAGCGTTTACATATTGGGCAATTTTTTACCAAACAATCTTGAAAAATTTGTCTTTCACTTGTCAACTTTTTATTTCATTGTTTCCACCTTTATTGTGCATTTTTTCCTTAAATCACAGCTCTCTAGTAAGGTGAAAAGATAACAGTGGAAAAAAATATAATACAGGGAGCAGAGGAAAAAAAAAACCACCACCAAAAATCAAAACAGATTGAATGTCCTTCCAAGTTTGTGCTTATTTCAGGAGAAATTAAAAAGATTTCAAGCACACTGAGATTTTTGGTATACATTTCTATAAAAATGAATGTCATTCCATTACGTGCCTTCTTATTACTGACTTTTTTCTACTGGTTTTAACTAAGCAGATGTTAGTAAATAATAAACATTTTGTATCTATTGCATTAGAAAAATGAAGATGAAAGATTTTTCACCTCAACAATTCACTTATGATCCTAAGTCACTGCCTGTAATTTCTAAGACAACTTCAGATGTGGTTGTTAGGCAACCAAATGACAATCAAAATGACAATTCTTTTACATAACTGCCTTCATTTATAGCCACACAGCACCCACTGCCCTCCCCTCCTAATTAGGACACAGAAGGCATAATGAGTAAGTGTATATTGGTCATGCATAAGAATAAAAGAGTGGAAAAGATAGAAAAAAATTCTGACTTCTGGCAGTTACAATTGGAGTCAGTTCACCATCTTCAGAATTACTGGACACAGTAACTAGGTGCAGTGGAGCCCATCAATCTTTATTAATGTTGTCTGCAAAAATCAGAGCAGCTGCATAATTACATTCACATACCTGGTAACCACTTCTGAATACACCAACTTGCTGCCCTTTTTAAAGCTGCTTCATTTTGAAAAATCATGTCATTGTTTCCAAGTGGAATTTCTGAAAAACAAATCTATTATTTTCTATTAGAATTGGTAAAAAAAAAAAAAAGGTTTTTATCATGTCTGAAACAGATGGTCACATTTTGAAAAGGATGCCATTGGTTGAACAGATCATTACACAAGAGGCATTTCCTGAGCCTGCTGAAATCAGCTGACAAAACTGTTATCAAAAAAGGACTATATTCAGTACAACAATGCCCTTACTTTTGTAGAAAATACCTGTTAGCTGGTGAGATTATACTTGGCCAAGATATCACCCCCATCCAGTGAAGTTCCCCCATCCTAGAGAAAGTTCCTCCAGACAGAACTGTGGAGCTTCCCACAAAACTTTCTTGCCAAAAATGCAAGAAACCCAGAAGTAAGCAGGGAAATGCTGTAATAAACAGTTTCAGAACAAAAAATATGGGGTCCCAAAGGAAAAAGGGTACACTAAGCAGATTTTGCTACTAAATCTGTGATTGACTGCAGGATTTTCACATCTTTGGAAAGATTAGGAAGATTGACATTCTCAAAATTTTAAATAGAGCTGGGAATGTCAGGGCCTGAAAATATTATTTGAGGTACTATTTTGCTTTATATATTAAGAATTCCAACTAAGATCCCTCAGTCTGAAATATCTGTGTATATTTGCTCTCCCTATATTCACTTTTGAATTATTCAAGGAATTTTTTTCACACTGTATTTGCATACAACGTATCACAGAATTGTTCTACATTGTGATTTCCCATTCTTTCTACACTAGAAGACTCTCTTATTTCAAATCAGAATTTCCCTTCCCTCTCCACAGCGTAACAGAAGTAAAATGGCTACAATTCTCTAATATTCATATATTAGATCTAGAAACAGAACTGCCAAAAGTATATACTATATATAGGCAAATCAGTAAATTTGTATTTTCATTCTGCATTGGAAATTGCATAACTTTTCAATATGTAGCTTTCTTAAAATAGCCCCTTTTCAGGTCCAGAAGTTCAGATTCATGTTTTCACTTTCAACAGAGACATTTTTCTCTCTTGATCCATAGACAGAAGTGACCAACTATAAAACATATAATGATAAAAGATTAACTGGTGCCAAGGTAGCTCAAGATTTTTTTTTTAATTTAATGGAACAGGGTTCTCAACAGCTCCATAGGAAAGCACTTATGTTTTCACAAGGAGGGAGACAGCGTCCTTTCCTCCTGAGAGGAGAGATGTCTTCTCCAAACATGAAGGAAAAGCCAGTTGGAATTTTCTACATGTCATAGTATTCAAATTTGCATGTTCCCTTGCACTACAGTGAAGTGGCTAGCTATTCAGAAAAACAGCTCCACATTTAACAAAGGAAAATTAATAACCCACCAGCTCTAGGTGCTTGACACTTCATGAAGAAGCCCGTGAACATATTTATTTATCACTCCCTCTGGTTACTGCACTCTGTTGTCTGCCTGTTAAGTATTCCATGGAAACTGGCACATTTTCTGCAACACATTAAAATAAAAAAAACAACCCAGCTAGAGAACAACATAACCAAGTATCTCCAGGCTTACACCTTGCTCATCCAGCAACAGCAGCCTTTGGGAGCTCCTGTATGCCTCAAATCCTCCATGTGAGGGTTGCCTGCTGCTGCTGAGAAAGAAAATACATCACAAGACTTTCACCACTGACAGTGGAGGTCAGCGCTTTCAAAATCAGTGCTGTGCACTTCTTCTGAAAGCCCCGCCCCTCCCATGCCTTTCAGACACCTGACTAGGACCCTGGACAAACAGTGGCTGGTCCTACTCCTGGCCCTCTGCTGACTTCTAGCAAGTCACTCCATCCCTGTGCTTCTGGCATTTTATTTTTAGTAATTCAGCATTTGTAATTCCAAAGAGACGTGCCCAGAGAATTCTGTGAGTTAGCTACTACACTGTTGTCCCTCGGATGAAAAGGGAAAGATGACAGCCAGGCTACAGCTTCTCACATAAAACTGAGATGCAAGCAAGTGGTTGTGTGGGTTTTTGGCAAACGAAAACCTATCAAACTCATTTTCTTCACTACAGATCTCTTAAGAGAATAGTAAAATTATTCTTTTACCAAGCTATGTTAGTAGAAAATTTCAGGGTGGTCAACAACATTACTGCAGCACAATACCTCTTGTGACCCATTACAAGGGTTACACTGCTGAAAAAAACCACGGCAGAGAAAGCAAGTCCTTTGCAACCCCACTTTCTCTTATTGTCTGACACACTGGAGACAAGTGCCAAAGCTAAAAGGGTAAGTTGTGACAGCACGATGAGAAACTCTCACTCAAGCTGTAAAAAAATCATACTGTATCAAAAAAACCCATGGAGATACAGCTTAAATACCCTATTGCACAAGCCTCTAAATAGCAGTCAGATTTTTAGTTCCTTTTTTTTTTTTTAATATTCTGACTCCCTTCCAAAATGCCAGAAAAACTCTGTCAAGTTCAGTTTCTGGGGAAAAAACCCACATACACCTTCAAAAATACAACCAACTTAAAAGAAAACCCCACCCTACAAAGACACTCCCTCTTTCTCTGGTCCAAGTTAAGTCTGTCTCTCTACTCAGGTCAGGAATTTGTCGAGCTCATGGGACAGCACCATTTTCTGTATACATGACCAGAACTCTTCCTGCTCCATTTAGTAGTCCAAACTACTAAGCTAAAGGCAAATGAGTGTCCATAACAGGTTACAGTGGTACCAAGGACCGAAACATTAATTTCATTAATTCACTAATTCATAAATTCATGTAAATACTCAAGTATAAGCAGGTAGTGGCCAGACGGGAAATTTTGTAGAAACCATTTATTGAGAAAGGTACTGCCAAAAGTGAGACAGAGTCATAATATTAAGTCATTTGCTTAAATCATTTGGGTTTAACTTTCTCACAAATGTCTTCCCATGTATTTGAACAAAACTCAGTTCTTTCATGCTCCCTGAAAGTTATATTGCTGTATTCTCCATCAAATAAAGGAAAACAAGTCTTTGCAAAGCATCCAACAGATATGGACACTGTGTACTAACACTAACAGTTACTTTGAAACCACACAAAAGAATTCAGATTAGCTGTGACCCATAACTGCAGTACAGAAGCTAGAGGATGCAGCTTCTCAAAAAATGCACACAGATCATGCTTTGTGCAGGTTTGTTTTCAAAAGTCAGCAATTTTCTGCATTGTAAAAAAGAAGCAATGCTGTAATTGGTGAAGAATGTAAAGCCCTGTTCTAGATGAAAGCAGAACCAAATCATGTTGCCCCTAAGCTATTGTACTGACAGAGTGAAACTGCTGATTTCTAATCAATATATTCCACCCCGTCCTGTTCCAGATCAAGGCACTATTAATCCACTTGTTAGTTCACTGTTGTGAAATTCAGGAGGTTTTTCTGTTTACACAGCCCTGTTAAGTAATCAGACAACTCCCAATTTTCTTTTTTTTCACTAAGTAATTTCAAAGACAGTCTGCAATACGCTTATCATATGCAAATGTTTTTGTACAATTTAATACCACGAACTGTAGTATTATATTCAAATAACAACACATCAAATTTCATTTAGCATGTGGGAAAATAAAATTTAAGGATGAGTATCGATGCACAAACAGGAAAAGTATATAGGATTTTGCTTCATCATATTGAATAATTGCATCCTGGCACAGTGCCCACATCATATTCATTATAAAGAGACTACAGTGAAGAGCACGCTAACTTTCTCACACAATGGCTAGATGACTGACAAATCAGAAGTCTTACAGATTTTCTTACTATTTCTGCCTTGTACATTCCTGGAAATTCCTTGAACTGCAATTCCTCATTGTATTTCCTTCATTAACCAGAACAGTAAACAGAAAAGCTGCTCATTACACTTGCATTGTGCAAGTGTTCACATGGCACTGTCTGCACTCCTTACACCTCCCAGCTTGCAGGTGTTCCCCTCCAGGTCTGCTCCTCAGCCTGGTGTAAGGACTGAAGAAGGCTGTCACCACTGTTTGCACCGTAAGGAAACACAGGGTTGTTCCCATCCTCCTGCTGCTGTGAGGCTGGGCCATCTGTGCAGCTTAAAAAGAATTTACACTTAACAGATCTCTATCTTCTGCTGNGCACCTAATCCACACACCATAAAAGGGAAGCATTCAGTTCCCGGCCACAAGAGCTACATCCTCAGTCCTGCAGCAGATGCTACTGTTGGCAGCATTTGCTTGCCCAGCAAAGTCCACAGCGAATATGAAGTCACATTTGTCATTTTCAAAATTCAAAATTGTTTTGCTTTCTCACAAGAGCTTTTCTGCTGTACTTTTTCCTCCTTCCACGACACCACATATCCACTCCCTCATATTCTGCGCAACTGTCAAGTGATTCCCATGGAAATGCCATTCACAAATCTCAAATGAAACATAAAAAATTTATAACCTGCCCATGGATATTGCTTTAGAATATCCTTCCAACCAAACCAGTGGGATAAGATCCTCAAATGAAGGTGATACAACCTTTATGAAAGTTTATTCTTGTTAAAGTGAAATTTGAAAGACTAAATAAACCATACACAGCTATACAAAATCCTCTTTCAGGATTTTCTATGGCAGAGGGGAAGACAAATCTCACACTTATGAATGATTAAATCCTTAGCAGACCTTGGAGAGGTTTCTTGTCCAAGGCCTGTCCTGAGAAGGAGCAAGCAGAGATAGTCTGTTGCCCTGTTGTTTCATTTCCAAAGGGAAGGTGGAAACCACTATTTCAGACCAGTACTATTAACCCAGTCTCCCTCTTCTTGATCACAAGGAATTCCTACATCAGAGAGGCCCACAAAGCATTTTTCTTGCTTCCTACTGGTACTCAAGAACTTTTTTAATGATTGCTAAACTATAGCAACATAAGCATTCCTGAAATTATATGGTCAGCATGGAGACAAAAGGAAGTCTCAAACTCAATACAGACACAAACAGAGAAGATCAGAGCTGTTAATTCATAGTACAGATTCTCCACACACAAGAGCATCAGGCCACTATCAGCTGAAAACTGCACTCTATCTTGGCTAATCTAGTTATTTGTCTGAAAAAATATTTAAATCGCGAGTGCAACCTTATGCTACCTGCTCTGCAGCTCTTCAATGTTAGACAGTAAGGTGATTTTTTTCGTAAGAAAATCAAGAAGACACACAAAAGAGGCCTAGCTGTCTGAAGAGCTAGAAGACTTAGCTGTGGATCCTGTAAGAGAATCTCCTCTGATAGAGACTTTTAAGTTCAGAAGATTGTCCCCCTTAGTGAATTCTTCACGTGACAAACCTGAACAAGATGAAAACACTCCTGTTTTAAGGCAAAGCAAAAAGTCAAGATTCCACCTGTCTAAAACACAGAAGATAAAGGGACATTTCCTTTTCCTTTGATGGAATCTGAATTGAATGGAACAGTCAGGCCCTGTTCTGACACTAGACACAACTGACAGGTCTGGTACTACTGGGCTTTTTACAGGCAGCTTAGTATCAGGCAACTCTCTACATCTAGCCACACCAAGATCACTTCAAAACTTCTGCTAAAATCAATAAAAGCTTATAATAATAACTGGAATTATATCTGGATCTCTTAGCACATATACGGAAGGTTCAGACTCTGTTTCGTTCAGTTTAGAACAATCTCCAGTACATTTTAAAGTTCACTGAAAGGAAAAAAGAAATTAAAGACAACATAGATTTAAAAAAATGTTTTCTTTGCAGGGACAGACTTATCCTACATTGTGTAATGCCTTTTTATGGGGAATTTGAAAGTAATGCAAGGATTTTTTTTCTACTGAAGCCAGAATGCAATGAGAGTACTTTGCTTTATACACAATGTTTATTCACTTGTAACTTTCTCAAAGCCAGAAATGGCTTCTTTGCATTGCAATAAAGCTAGAAAGTGAAAGGCTAATATTCCAATGAAGAACATGTTGAATATCTATTACTGATCAAAATAAAACCAGTCTTTTACTGCCTTGAAAACACTTAAAATTTGTTCCCAACCTGGCCTTATGCATTATTCCTCTCCATTAGGAAAAAACCCCAAGAACAACAAACTACTATATGAGTGAATTTCTAACTGTAATGGCAGCTGACTGTAACTATATTTCCTGTTTTCATTTATCAATCACTCCAGTTTTAAAAGACTGTAATTTTAAAAGACTGTATCTTACTGTAATTTCACAGAAACTCTCAATTCCTCTACAGCATTGTTGAAACGACTCTAATACGAATACAAAAAAAGATCCTTTAATGTGTTGTCCTACTTTCCAACTGTAACTATAAAGCTAAAAAAATATTTGGCATCCTACTCTGACTTCATCTTCTCAAACAGCTGTAAAACATTGTCCACATGCAACTAAGCTTTCTTTTAACAACAGAGGGGTAGGGACAAGCGCCCAGCTTGGCATCTGAAGGCAAGCAAAGTCTGGAGATAAAGAGTGACCCACTTAAAGCATGCTCCACTTTATATCTTAGAAGGCATTACCCCAGTCCGACAGCAGGGCATCAGTTTTGAAACTTGAAATTGCTTTACTGTTTGCTCAGCAGGGTAATGAGATGAAAGGGATCAGAGACCTGAGCTGTGACTGGGACCAGAATAAGTTATTTTCTTTCAGTAGCTTAAGAAGACCGCAATGGCCTACTGCTTTACATCATAACTGTAGTTTACAGCAGTTGTGCCCTTTCTTGTCTTTCAGTGACATTTCCATGATCACTGTATTTGAGGGGGCTTTGCTCAGTGATGTTTAGCAGCACCATTTGAACTCTCTGACTGAAATAGTATGTTATTGTCATCAGCTGCCAAGCAACTTCATACTTTTTCTGGAAACTTACACTTTTGATGGAGGCTGTTAGCAGATTTGTGCGTACGTGTGGAAGCTGAAGCTTGATATTTCAAAGGGTTACAAACTAGAGTATGACAGCAGGCCTGTAGCTGATGGCACAGAGAGGTACCTAGCAGAAAACCTCACCTCTCACCAGGATCACAGACTGCTGCTATTTCCACCTGCAAGCTTGGAAACACTGTAATTGACGTTGCAGAAGGACACACTGCAGCACAGCTGAAGGGCGAATGTGGGAGAGCCTGCATTTAGGCATGCATCACTGCCCGAGCCAGGATCTGTTCACAGGCCTTGGCACCACCATCACAGCACCCAGCAGTCCTCCAGCACAGGTCAGAGCAGAGCAGTGGCAGATCCAGGGGGAAAAAAAAAAATCAATTGCTCTGAGCCAGTAGGCCTTTAAAAAAGTCAGGGCTTACTTTGTGGCTAACGTTATAAAAAGGTAAAATCCGTATTTAAAGTCTTTTCTGGTTGGGAGGAGGGGAGGGAGGGAAGGACTGAAGGAAGGGAAAGAGGAAGAGAGGAAGGGAAGAAGGAAGGGAAGGAAAGAGGCAGGAAGGCAGGAAGGAAGGAAGAAAGGAAGATTTCACTGAGGGTGATACATCTGGTCAACATGGCCAGCCTGAGCATGGCCTCACCACCAAAGTACTCTAGGATCTGCTGCCTATGATCAAGAACTCTTTGGGAGAAGGGACCCTATTTTGCCTGTGTAGTTCCAGCATTCACAGAATTCTTAAGCAATTTTGAAGAAGAGTTTCATATAAATCAGCACAGACAAGTCGAGATAAGTGACTTTTCTCATGCAGTCGAGGAGAGAACCAGATCCTGCACAACAATTTTTTGCTTGGTTGAGACAATGTTTTCCTAGTGCTAAACAAAACATTAAATTAGATTTTTACAGTATCCAAACAGAACCCTTAAGAATGAAAGAGACGTTTATTCAGAGAATGAAAGATGCTTCCTTGGCAGGGTTTTGTGACGGGTTAACACCTCCATCCGCACACACTCCTCAGAGGGGCTGGAAGTGATCAGGACATGCTGGCTCCTCTCTGTGCTGGTCCTGGGCTCTTCCTCCAGGCTGAAACATACATTAGGAAAACTATCCTGGACTGCCATGAGACCTGCTCCTGGGACTGTTCTGTGCTCTTCCCCCTCCTGCCTCTCACCCTTTTCTCCTCACTCTTCTGCTCTTTCAGCAATCCCATCTTTTGTTTCCTACTTGGCAGTGTACAGCTGGGGGCTGGGTTGGTCATGCCCCAGATGGCTACAGGGAGTCACCATCGAGCTTGGAGCTGGTGGAAGCTGTCTGGCAGTGGGTCAACCAGCCCCTAGCATCCCTCAGCAGAGACATGGACATTGATCACCCTCCAGTAGAGATCCTGAAACTGAGCCAGACAGACACAGATTTATCTGGATATTGCAAAGGATGAGATCGAGGGAAGAGAGGTAGGAAGAAAATCAAGCTGACTGTTACAAGACATGTTTGCTAGGGATGTTGGCATATCTGTGTCTGCTAAACCACATAGCTCTGTGTGCCCAGCTTAAATCCCAGCAGGACTGGAGGAACTGGCATTTCCAATCTACTCAGTCCCTGGCTTTAGATGTTGTAGGCACTGATTCATGGCTTTCCTCTCTGCCTGGGCTTGCAGGGAGAGGGCATGCATTTACACTGTGGTTTTAGGCACAAAAAAGACCTGTGTGGTATTAAAGGCAAGATGCTTTGCAACAGAAGCAAATGGAGCACCTAGACCGGTCCCAATAGTATGAATAAACAGCAGTAGTGAGATTGGTTTGATCTGAAGAACTCTTCATTCAAACCAAATAAAATTTTCAGCTACATGCAGCAATATCTAATATAAATAAAATATCTCTTACTGTTAAATCTCAAAGAAAAGGCAGTTGAACAGAAGGTGATTGCACTGTCCTTGGTTTTATTAGCTCTGCCATTTAGAAAGGTCGTGTTTAAAAAAAAACACAGGATTTTGATGCAACCATTTAAGTTCAGACTGTTGGACAGTTTGAAGTAAGAATGTGTTCAAGTAGTTTGTTAAAACTTCATATATCATGAGAATCTCAATATGCCATATTTCAAACACCACAATATTCAATGCCATTACTTAGCAGTGTGTATCTTTTCTCAGATTTTTTTCTTTTGACAATACTGTGCTTGTTATTACATTTATGATGCAGCAATTTCAGATCTCTCCCTCTCCAGTCATTGCTATGATGTCTCAGTGCCTGGGTCAGTCTTCCCTTATGGAATATTTGAGAACCAGTCTAATGTGGCAGTGGCAGTGGTTCTCAATTGTGACAATACTTCTCTGTATAAGATTTTCCACAGCACTAAGCTGAAACTCTTCATTTAACGGCATCTGTATAAATTGCACCATCAGATGCTGTGTGAGGAAGGTTAGCCTGGATTAGGCCAAGCCTGGATGGTCCAGAAAACCTTGACCTCAAAGCTCTGTGTGCCTGCTCAAGTGACACTGCTGTGAGTAGCAACACACACCCCAAAGCACTCTTTGCCACTGATAATGAAATAATGCCTCCAAGACTACAGGCAAGCTTCTCCACATTTACATGGCCATGACTCTGCAACAAACAGATTTCCTAAACAGATTTCACCTCTCATCATTTTATGTGTTTTAACATTCCTGATTTACAGTCTTTTATACGTGTTGATGTTTGAATAGGAAATGTATTTTTTTTTTGTCACCCTGTTGCTATTGCAAATACAAACCAGAAATTTGTTGGTGATACAAACCAGAATAACCAGAGGCCCATTCTGGGGATTTGGTCTTTGTGTGTAAATTGGGCTGGCCCCAAATAATTTTGGATTTGTTGATAAGGAGGTCCCATTAGAGGTCCTATTGTGAAACAGGGGACAGAGCAAGGTGAGGACAGCAATCAGAGCTGCATTGTAATAGGCACACAAAACACCAGAAAACCAAATCACTTTCATATGCACAAACTCACTGTTTCTCCAACAAGTCCATCACTGCTCCTAAGAAGGGTTCACTGAGATAGGCAGCCTCATGACCCTTGTTAGGTCTCCCTGCCCTCCCTCCTCTCCTGTCCTCCCTTCCTACCCTGCCCTGTGTAGAGGGAACACCATATCCTTTGACACAAGACCAAAGACATCCTGCTGGTCCTGCTGAGCCACCACGCAAAACCACCCTTCTCTCTCATCGCAGCATTTGCACGCAAGGTTGCTCCTCTTAACCTAGATCCCAGCTAAAAGCACGGACAGGTACTTTGTCCACATGTCAGGCCATTTACAAGCTGCCTTTTCTGCCACTTAAAAATATTAGCAGCTGCCTATCTCATGCTTACAGGTCCTTAATGGCAAGAAAACATAAACATCTTTTCAGCAGGAGGTGCTTGCTTCCTTTCCAGGGATAAAACCCTCCTTCCCTTTATCCAGCAAGCAAACCCTCTAAAGAAGGACAAAACATTAAGTCCATACCCACACTGGCATTTCTTAACATAGCAGAAAAGGTTCCCACAAAACCTTTAAGCTGTGATTAATGCTGTGAAGACATTGGTAGGCAAAGCATGTCTGGGCAAAAAAAAGCACAAAACATTTTTCATGGATGTCACCTCCAATTAATAGATAAATTTGCTTCAGCTATTTCCATCTCTCTCTCTCTCTCTCTCTCTGCTCATGTGGCTATCTAGGGAATCAAAGCCTCGTAAATATGTGCTTGTTTTTCTCTTCTATACACAGAAATCACATCCAACTTGGGAATTTCTTGGACTGAAATGGCTCGAGGTGAAAGAATGTTATAAAGAAGCACTGTATATGTGCCACTTCAAGGCAGCATTGTACCCTTTCCTANGAAATGTATTTTTTTTTTGTCACCCTGTTGCTATTGCAAATACAAACCAGAAATTTGTTGGTGATACAAACCAGAATAACCAGAGGCCCATTCTGGGGATTTGGTCTTTGTGTGTAAATTGGGCTGGCCCCAAATAATTTTGGATTTGTTGATAAGGAGGTCCCATTAGAGGTCCTATTGTGAAACAGGGGACAGAGCAAGGTGAGGACAGCAATCAGAGCTGCATTGTAATAGGCACACAAAACACCAGAAAACCAAATCACTTTCATATGCACAAACTCACTGTTTCTCCAACAAGTCCATCACTGCTCCTAAGAAGGGTTCACTGAGATAGGCAGCCTCATGACCCTTGTTAGGTCTCCCTGCCCTCCNTCATCGCAGCATTTGCACGCAAGGTTGCTCCTCTTAACCTAGATCCCAGCTAAAAGCACGGACAGGTACTTTGTCCACATGCCAGGCCATTTACAAGCTGCCTTTTCTGCCACTTAAAAATATTAGCAGCTGCCTATCTCATGCTTACAGGTCCTTAATGGCAAGAAAACATAAACATCTTTTCAGCAGGAGGTGCTTGCTTCCTTTCCAGGGATAAAACCCTCCTTCCCTTTATCCAGCAAGCAAACCCTCTAAAGAAGGACAAAACATTAAGTCCATACCCACACTGGCATTTCTTAACATAGCAGAAAAGGTTCCCACAAAACCTTTAAGCTGTGATTAATGCTGTGAAGACATTGGTAGGCAAAGCATGTCTGGGCAAAAAAAAGCACAAAACATTTTTCATGGATGTCACCTCCAATTAATAGATAAATTTGCTTCAGCTATTTCCATCTCTCTCTCTCTCTCTCTCTCTGCTCATGTGGCTATCTAGGGAATCAAAGCCTCGTAAATATGTGCTTGTTTTTCTCTTCTATACACAGAAATCACATCCAACTTGGGAATTTCTTGGACTGAAATGGCTGGAGGTGAAAGAATGTTATAAAGAAGCACTGTATATGTGCCACTTCAAGGCAGCATTGTACCCTTTCCTAGAAATCTTGCTGTATTACATGGATGTAGTATGGCTGAGAACCCTGAACCACCAAAGAAAATTAATGCAGCTCCAGCTGGAAACTGGTATTGATGGTCACCTTTTAAACAACAGAATGCTGTTTAAGGAAAGCAAAACATTTATCTTCCAAAAAGCCATCACTAAAAAAATAATTTTTACACCAGAAAGGTTGACTTCATATTTCTGATTAGTCCAGAATACTCATTGGCATTCTTTAAAAAAAAATTGCATGTTGAATTTTCACTTTAATGACAAAGAAGTGAGTTTTGCATATATGGAGGCAAGAAGCAGCGAGTCAGAAGGAAGAATAAGACAGAGCAGTAGCACCAAAAAAAAGAGCAAAGTCCTTGGGTGATCAGCCAGCATAAACAGATTTTATGTCCATCTTGTGTAGGGGATGGGCCCCAATTTAGTATGACACAAAAAAATCACAAAATAGGGGAAAATTCTACTTCCAGCCCACACTTGCAGGCTGTGGATGTGTCCATTCATGACCAGTGACACTTTTAAGCTCACCTTCTGCCACCTGCGATTCAACTGCTGCACAGTTTTATGTGCCCTACACTCTTAATAGTCTGGCTTGTTTTTAAAGCTACACCTGTTGAAGTCGTGTTACCATTAGGAAAGTGAAATTAAGTTAATTTCTCTAACTCACAGTTTCAGGGACAATGCTCAATAACAGAACACTTAGAGAATATGAAACAAACAAAAGCCAAAGGAAAACTAGCTGAGAAAAAAAAGGCTGGTCTAACTCTTTTAAGTGCAAAATGGAGCAGCTACAAAGTCTACCCAGATAAAAACAATAACTGAATCTTCATTATTGTCCTTAGGGTATGAAGACTTATTCCATTCTGTGTGTCCTCATGGCTCCTTGCAAACTGAGGCAGTGGTAGCAGGGACTGTTTTTCAGAGGTCTAAACATGTGAGGGACTAGGACACCTCCAATTTAGCAAGGTCAGAGGCCGACTTATAGTTGAGCCTGTGCTCTTAAAGTTGCAGGGCATTATTTGCATCATCATATCTACTCTTCTTTCCCCAGACACAAAGCTTACCATGCCTGGGATCTCCCTTCTCTTCAACCTAGTCAGGTATGAGTGAGGAGACAGGGAAGCACTACAAAGAGCAGCTGTCAACTTAACTGGTCTCTGTACAGTAAAACAGGTCTTCATCGACACAACTGGAACAAGAAACACAGCTGAGGTTACTTCTGCACTATGCAAGTCACCAGAGCTTGTAGCCTCTTCTTTTTACATGCTTCAATTTTCTCAATGTCTCAGATTTTCTTATGTAAGGTTTTAGATATATAATGAAACACTTCAAGTTAAAGGAAGTAACAGCAGGTAAAAAAAGCACCCTACTTTTTGTATATATTTTTATGTTCAGTTTTGATAATCCATGCAAGTCAGGACTCAGAGCATGTGTATGGAAGCCAACAGGGCTAGGCATCAAGAGATTAACATGACATGCTATGAACTCTTAAAAATATAAAATATATTGTAACAAACATAATCCAGAATCTAGTATCTGAGAGTAAAACCGGCCCTGCTGGGAAAAGGAAGCAACTTCAATCCACTTGGTGAAAAGTAAATTGCAGTAGCAGAGCCCTGGAAGGGAGACTAAACAGCTGGACCAGAGAATAAGGCAGCTGAGAAGATCTGAGGAGTCTGAGGGATGGTAGATGAATAAAGAGCACAGCAGATACTGAATCTTACAAATGGAATCTGTAGTGAAACTGAAGAGTCAGAGAGTGTAGCACCACTCTTGGGTATCGACCCAAGTGCAGCAGCCAGTGCATCAAGTATCAGGCCCCAAAAAGCATCTTATCATCCAGTGCCCTGTGTGGCTAAACAGTCTCATCTCAATCACCGTAAATCTGACTGGATCAATTCCTTGCTTCCCTCTCCATTTGTTTTATCTAGTTTATCCTCTTATACAGCAGAAGACTTCATCTGATGTTAATGCCCATATTCCACAGTGAACACATCAGATTTTCTTCTACCTCTTGCCAACTGTCTCTAGAAGATGCCAGTCAGCAACAAACCATGCTTCTGGTTTAAACCACTCCTTTCACCCTGTGGGCTTGAGAAGATAGATCAAAATGGAACAGCATCATTTAGAAAACACAGAATTTTTGACAAGCACACTTCTAAAAAATGCTTAAAGGTTTATTATGTATATACTCACTTATGAATACCACACTGTATCTCTGTCTTGCTCAGCCAACACAGAAACTCCCAAAATAATAAGCCAAATTAACAACCTTATTCAAGAAATAAAATATTTTTTAAAAATTTTTAAATCAAGCTGACATTTCTTGGAGATTGACATGAAAAATAACAGGGAAAAAATTAATGTACCCTATGCTATAAGCCTTCCTTGAAAACCCTCTCATTCCATCTTACCCAAGTATTATCAAACTGAAATTATTGTTCCTACTATGGTCAGGTACAGCTCTTGTATTCTCTAGGCTCTACTCTCTTCCAGTTAAACTGGCAGGGCTTCAGTGAAGCCAGGGCTTTTCTCCTGACTGAGATTTGGGCCTCTATCTATCAAATGAAAATTTTCAGTCCTTGCCAAGGACAAAATTAGCTACATCTTTCAGTGTTTCTCTTTCCTGGATGCAGCAAACCACCTGTTTTTCCACTGGTAGGCTTGTAAAGCAATGCCAATCATAAAGCTTGCCAGAAATGATGAAACACATATTTTAAAGTTAATCAAGCAAAATGGATTAAACTTCAAAGGTCCAATACAATCCAAGGTATGCTGAATTATAAACCAAATGTTGCTCTCTAACATCTTGTGATGCCATCACTCTCACACAGAAAAGTTGGCCAGAAAAAAACAAGGAAAGACAGAGAATAGGGATTGTTCAGCCCAAACAAAAGAAGGTTAGAATTTAAGGGCACCTTCTAGTACTGGAAGAGCCTAGAAAAGAGCTGGAGAGGGGTTTCTAAGAAGGACAGGGAGTGATAGGACAAGGGGCAGTGGCTTTAAACTGAAAGAAGACAGGTTTAGATATTGGGAAGACATTCTTGACTACGAGGGTGGCAAGGCTGGGGTGAAACAGGAGGCTTTTTCTCTCAAGATACTTTGCTGGCATCAGTGGTCACAGAGGACCAGAGCACTGTAATAACAAAAGAAGGGGCTAACAGTAAAATCCACTCCTGTATATTAGTCTGTCTCTTTACTGTGTGCTAAGATTAATCAAGCAGACTGAAATTAATTAAAACCTTAACTGAGAAACCCGAGTGCTTTGAAAAACTGTATTTCTAAAACTAATCTCACCTCTAAGCTTTTGGGTGGCTGTAGGAGTATTTCCTATGGAACATTTTTAGGGATGACAAGAAGGGTGAAGAAGCACTGCTACTCAACACAGAGAATGGTGAAGTGGAAATGTTTCACAACATGAGTGAGATATGTTGTAGACATTAGCTTTGATATCACTGCAAAAGAAGGCCAATGCAAAAAACATGTACACTGTGAAGTGAGAAGGACAGGAGAGGTTAGCTTTGATGCTTTTCCAGAGAGCGTCTAAGTCAGAGGGCAGAAGGTAAGTGCAGAGAGAGGTTTCAAAGGTGAATTTGTAGCAGAGACAAAATGAATCCCATGGCACAGGCAAGTGGAATCCATCAGAGAACCCACTGGGCTAAGTTCTGCTCTTCTTCACAAGATATGACAGAGATGCAAGTGTCAGCAGAGCCTGGCCCGGTGTCTCCAGCTGGGCTTGTGTCCAACTGTGGATGCAGCAGGTAGATCTGGACTGGCAGCAGAAAACAGCACTCACAGCTGGTCCTGGTGAGGCAGCTGCACACAGGTCAAAGAGCAGGTTTTCCAGCAAAGAAGGAAAACACATCCTCACAGGGAAAGGCAGAGATGATAAAAAAACACTGGAGTGCCAAGATATTCTCCCATCTTTTACCCAAAGACAGCAGGCCCTCCAGAGGGGAACTGATTTCAGTGACACTGGTTAATATTCCACTTGAAGTCTGCACTCATGTGAAGAGAGGGATGGCAATCATGCCAGTTATGTAACAGCTTTTGGGTGAAAAGGAAACCTGCTACATAGGAACACACCTCAATGTTAAACAAAATCTACAAGAGAAGACTGTACGGCATATTGTTGAGGGTTAGGTGTCCTTCTTTTTGTTCCTTCTCACCTATAGAATTTTCCCCATTAGTTGCAGGAAAACCTGACTGCTGGTATTTACTGGGTGCTTAAAAAGACAAAGAGTTTTGCTGGGCCCAGGGGGAAGAGGGGCAGATAAATGGGCAGGGGCAACTGCTAGCTGTCTTCCTCTTCAGCTTCAGAAGACACACTCAGAGCTGTTATTGCTTAGAAAAAGGAATTAGTCATAAGCCAGATGGAGCTGCTTCTTCTCCTTCTTCTTCT
>VXBQ01011962.1:18169-31324 GCA_013400175.1 Phainopepla nitens | reverse complement strand
TGTTCAATCAAAGGCGGATTGGATGACTCTAGAGGCATTTTTCAGCCTTAATGATCTATGATTCTATGTCTGAGGGGAGAGAAGCACTTGTTAATAGTGGGTCAAACCCTGACCCCACTGAATCAGTAGAAGTTTTGCCACTAAATTCAAGAGAACCAAAGATCTAGTAAATTCTAGAAATTTTCTATGAAAAAACCCCATAGCAACAAAGGGGAAAGGTGGTCTTAAAGTCTCTTGCAGCATAGCTTCTCCCAATGTGAATAAGTTGATGTCAAAAGGTCTATAATGTAATAGAAAAAGTGGATACACACGGACTTCATTTGCCATTTATTTTTTCTTCCTATTTCATTTTTAGGTCTGCAACAATGGCCAGGATGGGAGCTGCAAGTTTTACCATCATAATGAAGATTTCTGAAAAATTAGCTTTTTTTAAATAACACAACCATTAGAAAGGGTTGGAGTGCCTTCATTAATCACTGCCTAAACTGAGCAAACCAGAAATCAGAGGAAAACACAATTACTTTTCTATTTGGTCTAATTTCATCCCACTAAATCCACCTAAAGCCGTGCAGTACATAAAACTTAGGCTATATGCATAGGGTTATATCTCACCCTTCACATGAGACATGAGCCGTCTCCTGCTACAAACCTGTGTAACTCCACTGCCTGCAATGATCCAGGGCATTGTCAGCAGATCAGTGCCATGAGCTGCATGCACAGACAGAAAGAGAGAGGAAAAGAAACGCCTGCTTCTCTGGAGTATACTTTTAAAGCTCAGATACCTTTTTAGAGGATGTTCCTGAGACAAGACATGTATTACTCTGTTTAGAACAACAACAAAGGAAACTCCCTGCCTGCTTGCACAGGAGGTCAAACCAAAAGCACGTTGTGAGCGCTGCGGCAGAGTAGAGCTGGAAGTGCTGTAGGCACAGCAATAAAGGAGCTGCATGGCCATAATCCTGACATAACAGCTCTGCAGTACAGGGATGGTTTAGAGATATGACATTCTATGTTAACATATGCATGAGTTGCTAAATTGTTTGAGCTTGGTCCACTCTGGAAAAGCTTTTTGATTTGATGCTTTTCATTTCAGCAAACAGTTTTATTGCAGCCAGTTTTTCAAATTGTCAAATTATCTTTCTAAGCAAATATAGTACTGTTACAACGCATAAGAACAAGTGAGGCAGTAAACATTTGGTTTTTCCATTTTCTGAGATGTTTTGTCTGAGATGGTAAAGCACTTTTCATACGCAGCCTTAATGGGGCTAGCAATTGCTCTGGTCAACGGTGAAGGATATCCTTCGCAGTGAGTACTGGAAGTATCAGTATTTTTAGTATATATCCCTAGATGCAAGACTCGAAACATAATCGTAATTGACTTTATCTATTTATCCTCAGGCACCCCAGGACCATTTGGGGGGGACCCCATCTTCTGCTCAACCTGAAAAGTATAGAGACCAACTCTCATTCCTGTTACATTCTATCATTGCCAAAACAACTGATGCTCACAAAACCACTACCTACCAAGACCATTCCATTCCTTTCCTTCTCTACCTCCACTTTACATCATTATCATTTGCCTTCTCCCCTCCCACTGAAATCCCAGCTCTATCTGAGGTAACTCATACTCATCAAACACGGATATAGCATGCATACATTAAATGTGGAGTTTTGCACAACTTTCAGCCTAAGAGCTACATCCTCCCAGCACCTCACCTTGCAGCTGTCTGCAAGCTGTCACTGCTCAAATGTTCATCCATTGTTTACAGCAAACTGATAAAACAGGGCATGAACTGCTTCTGCAACACTAATGCAGAGAGAGAGAGAGAAGTCCTGAAAATTAGTTGCCAATTTCCACCTGTCACTCACCTGAACTGAAATATTTCCATTACCTACTGTGCTTAACAACCTAACAACAAAACCTTCCAGCAGAAGAGTTGTTTGAAGGCTTAAAAGCAAAATAATTTTAAAAAAAAAGCAACCTACTAGTCTTGAATCACTGAAAGCTTGAACAAAGCTCTCAGTCTCTCACTGACTTAAAAAAAAAGAAAAAAACAACTCAAAAGGTGCAATTGCTGCCAAGAATGCCTTAACTAATATTTCCCAGTAATCTCAGTTCACTTTTCTGACATGATGCAGTGACTGAGGAAGTTTTAGCTTCCCCCTTCTGTCATGATCACAGGTAGATGAAACCAAAACTGTAAGAGACAAAGGTAAATTAAGATGGAGAAAACCAGTGTATTAAGTAAGGCCAAGGCTGGAAGGCTGAATATCCAAGCAAGATGGTCAGAGAACACGAGACTGCTCTGGTAGCCAAGGTGAGAACAAACCTGAAGAGGACCTGATGCTTGGCAGCCAGGCTATTGAATGCTTTGCCACTGAATACCTGTAAGGAAACAAACCCCAAAAGAGCTGTACAACTTGGATAGTCATGCAGAAGTATTCATTTAAAGCAGAAAAAACCTGGAAGTTCTGGTACATGAAATGTTGTTGAGGAAGATGAAGGAAATGGACATGACTGGTTTGAGTCCTGAAGTGCACACCTCCCACTTCTGGCTTTAGGGCAAAGGGTGTGGACAGAGGAGAGAAAAATGCTTTTTTCTATTACAGGATGACAGAGGAGATGACAAGGGACAAAGCACCACATAAGAAATCCATGCTAGGCTGAAGTCTGGGAGGACTTGGGTAGCCTGATCTGCTTCATCTCTCTCTGCTCATGAAGCCATTCAGTGCCAATCAAAACCCATTCAGGCATTGATAGTACCATTTTACTGGGGCACATGATGCACAAATCTCAAAACATGCTCTTCTGTCCTGTGATGAGCTTCACTTGAAAAAGTGTTCTCACTGTGCTCCTTCTATTATAATTAACATACCATTGACTGACTCATTCACTTCTTCTTGCAAAACAGTGTAAATGTTATTCCTGATTTCCATTCCCCCTCTTGAATGCTTTATAAGAGAGATAAATAAATAAACTTTCCCCTCTTAATTTTTTAAATTACCTGCATCACTGGTTGGCTTCTGCTGAAGATCGTCAAGCTAAATGAAATTCCACAAGTAATAATAGTCAGAATTTTGCTGTGGCTATCCATCCCTACTTCGAATAACAAGGAAGAGAAATGGCAATTTTTAAATTATTGCTTTTTGTTTTTCCACAATACAGTAATATTTTAAAAAAATCTTTCCACCTCACATCATTGCAAACAGCAAGTGTACCCTCCATGTACTCCATGGTAAAATTTAGTATGAGAGTATCCCTGTGTAATGGGATCTAAAGCTGAACAGCTGTTTTGCTAGCCCTCTATACCAGGGCAAACATCTTAGAACCAGGAATCAGCATTGTTTCAGCAGGAATGTTAAATACATATCAAAAGAATAATGAAAAGTAGCATCTCACTCAACAAATCATTCTTTTCTTTTGAAAATTAGATTTTTAAAGTACTCCTGTCTTTGGAACTCACATTGCTCACACTTAGAAGCCAACTATCCTACCCCATAAGAGGAATAATGCATCCAAACATCTGCTCTCAGGTGAATGCACTTTAGATCTGTGAAACCATTTCATTGAGTTATTCAGCCAAGAACCCCATGAATAACTGGGCCAGATTAAGTCATCTTTCATGACTGTGAGATACATCGATATAGGCCGAGTCTCTGACAGCAGCAGATATTGTCTCTACTGTATAAATGAAGCCAAGGGAGTAATTCCTCTCAAGATAAACGAAGCCTTACCATTACAAAAGGATGGCAACATGAAGAAAGTGTTATGAAGATGTTAGTTCCCCAAGAAGAAATGACTGAAGAAGACAGGGTGGTATGTTAGCCAAAGTGATGTGTGGTAAGGAAATGAAGACTTAAAGAAAGCAAACAAAAAAACAGTCTGTCCTAAAACACTAGTCAAGTAGCTATCTCTAGTATCAGAAATGAACTTTTAAAAATTATCAGGGAAGAAAAATGCAAATTTTGTCAGAAATTTTCTTATGCTACTAATGCTGAAGTCTACAGTAAAAAAGTCGGTCCCTGTATGTGTGTCATCAGCATCACCACTGCCACAATGTCCTGTGGAAAGCAGAATATTCTCCCCTTTGGCTGTCACTCTGTCTTTGCAATGCTGCACCAGGCAGCTGAGATGAGGCAGGAAGTACTGTCCTAGGAGGACATGGGCACTGTGGACATTCAGCTGCTGCCAGGAGTGTGGCAACCAGCAGCACAATCGTTTCAAAGCAGACACCCCTCACAGTTCAACAGGGCAAGTCAGGGCAATGATGATGTGGGTGTTGATGCCATCCTGGACATGGGTGAGTAATACAGATCTCAGTCACGTGATGAACAACATATTCTACCTTTTGGCCTATCTCCAGATCACCAGGGATGTACTTACATCCATCCCTAATTTAACTTTGTCTAACCTGAGACGGAATACAGTTTATGACAACTATTAATTAAAACTATTGATTATAATTACTCTCAGACATCAGTTATCTGATAATTAAATTATTTTTCAACACTGAAAGAATACTTGTAGAGCTCCTGGGCAGCAAAACATTATAGAATGAGCTCCTTTTTGAAATAGATTAATTGTTGTCATAAGAGATTTGTTTTTCCTTTGAGCATCCCACTGGTGTTGATTCCAATGACATGAGCATTTGATTGGATAAATGACTGCAGATTAATTGCAGGTCATTATGTACTGAAAAATACAGTCATGCCAGGAAATGCAGAGCTTCTGGTATTAAAAAAATGTCAGTAAGTTCTGTTTCCTTGACCCAAATATTCTTATTTAGAGAACAAAAACAACGGGATGACAATGAAGTTGATGCTATTTACTTTTTTTTTTTTGGCATTCCAGTTAAGGTCTCTTTCTGTTGCTTTTTGTTCAGACTGATATTAATATTTCTTCATACAAATAACTTATTAATTACTCCTGTGGTGATTAGAAGTAAGGTCTGATATCATGCTTAGGCAACAAGATTGCTATGGTTTTTATAAAAAACCAGAGTGTCTCAATCTCCTATTTCAAGAGCTCTTAGAGTGGCAGGAAAATCTGCTTTTGGTGGTCCTTTTTCTGTAGGGACAAATACAATCACTTCCTGAGGCAGCACAAGAAACACTGAATAAATGCAATGCACCTAGTTCGCACGGCTGCTGCTCTGTGGAACCCTAGCTGTCGTTTCTGTTCTCTAAAGGAGGCAGCTGAAACCAAAGCAAAGAGCAGCAGAGGGGCTGGGGAACACAATTTTGGTCATCAAATCTAGCAGGTAGTTTCAAAATTGAACTCTGGGTAAATAAAATTCCTCAAAGAAACTGCAAACCATAAAGAGATAAAACAGTGATACAAAGCAAGAAAATTTCAGTATATCTGAAATGACACCCTATTTTCCTCCTGTTAGCAAGAAAAACAGCTTATGGCTTTGGTCAACCCAAAATAATTTTCTTCCCAGCTCCTAGTTATTTCCATCAGTGAACCACAAACTCATGAAATTCTCTCTATAAATCCAAATAATGAACACAGATATATACACAAACAGAATTAGCAGACATAGGGGTCCTTCACTAGTTCCTTAATTTGTTTTCCTACTTCAAACTTCACATCCCTTCTTTAGATTCCAAAGTTAAAAGTAGAATCTTCTCTGTCAAATTCATAGCACTAACACAATACAGAAAAACAGATAAACTCTTGCACTCTCAATGGAAATAAACAAAGAAAATAAACAACCCTCACCCCCAATAATGCTATTCAAAGTGGTATACAATTTTTTGTTTGCAATTTTAAGTAAACTTAAAACAAGACCTCAAAAAAAATAGCCCTACATAAAAAAGAGACAAAAATGTATGCTTAATATTTCTGCTCAATATTTTGGGCCAAAACTTTTCAAATCTGAGTAATTTCTGGCAGAAATCTGTATGTTGCAGAATTTTACTTTGCTATGGAAACTGCTTGAATAAGAGAAACAAAGCCATAGACCAACCATTTCTAGTCAAAACTTCCTCCTCTCTCATGCAAATCATACAACTCCTTGAACAGCTTCTCTTTAAAGATCATCTCTTGCAGCACAGGCACAGCTTTTCTCGCAGAACACCTGTGAATTAGTAATATTCTGCAACTGCCTTATATGACCTGTGAGCGGAGGCAAGCGGTGCACAGCCAGCTCCCTCGACCCCGGGAGCTGAGCCCGCTGACAGACCGTGGGCTGTCCAGGTGCTGCCTCTTTGATGTAGATTGCACCTGCTCTGGGATGGGCAGCAGGGCAGATTAACGTGGCCTTCAGCCACCTCAGCACGGCTGTTACAGCTTCTCTACAAAGCCCAAGCTGAACATCACCAAACCCTCATTTCCTTCCCTTTCACAGCTGCCGCTGTCCTCATCTCACCTCAGGTATCTGAACGTTTCTGAGCTGTTTCTCAGACGTTTGGGTCACTGGCTGCACGCACTGGGGCATGCACGAGGGCAGCAGCAGATGTACTGTGTGTGACAGCCCCACATAAACAATGGCCTCTCTCCGCTCACTGCTGCAGCGGTGCCGGAAATGGTTATGTATAAATGATTTGCCTCTTGTGTTTTTGGCAGCCTTACAGCAGCAACGTGGTGACCACAACTCATGACCCACCTCTACTTCTCCCAAAACTATAGGCTGCACCAAAGGGCTGCCCTCTGTCTGATGCTCATCAGCACAGAAAACCAACCTGCAACCATGAAGCCAGGACACCACTTAATGGCTGGAATGGATGATCTTACAGGTCTTTTCCAGCCTCAGTCTATGCTTTATGGTCTATGTTTACATTCAGAGAACATAGCCTGTGCAGCCAGCAAATAGCAGAGTCTCAATGAAAGCCTCAGGAAGCTGGGTATTTCTTGAATGGCACTTTATTTTTCTGGTATTTGATCTGCTGAACGACACTACCTGCTTGGATGGCTTTCATGACTGGCAAATTGTGTTATATCTTCTCATGTCTTTTAAAATAACATTCACTGTATTCTCAAGATAACTGAGAACAATTTGTGTGAGTGATGCAAGGATGTGAAACCTTCATTAGTTTGTAGCTTACATTTGCACTGTGGAGAACTGAAATTCCCTCGACTCAGCCCAGTGTTCGAAGAAAAATGCTAGAGACTGGTTTCTTCTGCCTGACCTGGTCCTGCTTTTAGGAAACATACCCACTACCACCGTGTATTTTTTAACGTGGAGCCCATTCTTCCAGCGACGCAAATCCCTGAATGTTCCAGTTACTACAATGATCCAGTGACAAATAATTTTTCACACCCAGTTCTTTAAAGCCTGTTCCACTTTTCACTATGATGGATTACAACCAGTGGTTCTGCAATCTAGCAAAGGTTTGAGCCACTTGACCTCTCCCTAAGGCACACCAAAGTGATGTGCACACACTCCTGTTCAGCACACGTGTGTCTTCCCTGCTGATCAACAGCATTCCCAGCACGGTGAATGTCAAGGCACCTCCTCAGGTGTCTCCATCAAAAGCACTGCTGTGCTCAGAGTAATCAGTGGGCATGGTCCTTACAAAGAAACAAAAGACATTTGGGGACACTTCACTACAAATGGCATTCCGGGGCAGTCTATGGGGCTGCTACCCCACAGTCTTGTATTTTGTAGGCTGTCCTGCTCTTGTCTTGCTTGTCCTCAGGTCTGCTTGCTGACAATGGCATACCACGAGGCAGGAGAGCTTTGACCATGAGCTTGTACAGCAGGTTTGCTCTGTGAGGGGCAAGACTCCTTCCCAAGACTGTGTAAGCTGTGAAAACTCTAAATTGTTCTTCTGGCTCCATTTATCCAAAGACAGCATTGCCATCACAACAGTGTTATGCTGACGGGTTAATGAGTGTGTTTCATCGGTATTAAAAGCGAGCTTTGAGCAGAAAAGAGACTGATTTAGTAGGTGTTCTAGAGAAGAAAAGGCATCCTTTTAAAACTACTCTTCATTTTTTCCAATACTTTGCCTTTCTCCCATAAATTATTCTCATAGGATGCTCTAAAAATCCCAGCTGCATTATACAAAGTTATATTTTTTGAGTTTCTTGCAAAATATTTCAGTTAATTAAGAGCTTAGTTAATTAAGAGTTAATTAAATAGCTTAGTTTCTCTTCAGTTCATGTGTTACTAAATGTCCCCCTCCATGCACAAGGAATGGAACAAAGTCTGGAACAAGCAGAAAAACAAGTTACCATAGAATAGCTACCAGCAATTACTCACCAAATACAATAAATTACTGTATATGCGGAAATTAAATGTACTTCATTTTGTTGTCACTGAGTATTATACAAGCGTGGGTGACAGAAGCACAGAGCAGAATACAAATGTGATACAACTGCTTCTTGCAGCGTGTGTGTTTCCACTGAAGTTAGATTTTTTTTTCCTCCTCCTCTCCTTTTGATAGATTTAAACTGATGGATGGTGAAGCAGGATTCTGAACTAACTGGAGCCCCAGCTAAGCAGCAAAAAGCAGCCGAACAAACATCTGTGGAAATTTCACACTGCAATCTCATGCTCCTGTTTGAGTTACTCAACAGAGCAGCTCTTCTAAGAGGGTCCAGCCCTCAGCTTCTGTAGAAACCTGTTAGCTCTGACAACCTCTAAGAGGCATTCAGGTCCACTTACATGAGACTCTGCCAGGCATGAGATTCAAACATGTTCCTGGAGATTTATACATCATCTGTCTTCAGACAGGAATGAAACTTGATTTTGCAATTGTACAGAGTTCAATTTCAAAATCAGTTCCTCCTTCTGAGATTGTAACAGTGGACATAGAGCTATTAAGAGAGATGGTGTCTCAAAGGCATTTGATTTCTGTAAAACCTCTTTGTCTTCAATGGCAAGAGCCATTAATGATAAATGTTGCTCCTCCATGGGATAACTTTTCTCAGCAAAGGATCAGCCTTCCACTTGCAAGAGCACAGCAAAGAGAAAATAAAGTCAAAGAAGGCATATGTTGTCAAGGCTATTTAAACAAATGGCTTAAAGGAGTAGAGGATGTGTGGCACACTGTGTGGTCATGAATAACACTGACACCCTTAAACAAGAAAAGCAGACACCCTACTTCAAAAGCAAAGGATAGCCAAGGCCCATAGCTAACTTGAAACTCTATCTAGCACACACAATTCTGTTATTTGGTAATGAGTGGCATGACCTCACAGTTTATGCTGCTCCTCAGATCCCTAGAGGAAATGTTAAATCAATGATCAGCATGTTTTTGCCCATGGATCTGTCTTGAAGCTAATTCTCGTTTTGGTTAAGATATGAGAATAACACAGCACAAATCTTTCAGGAAAATGCATTAACACTGTCTTATACATATAAGCCCATTATGTCCCCACTCATCTACCTGTGGCCACCCCTTTCTGACTAATTAAAGTCCTTGATCACTCCCTTACTTTCACTATAACCAGAAAGTATGGCAGCTCCACAACACATTCCACATGCTGTTATGGGACGTCCTGTACCCTACACTAAGCTCGACCCTCTTGAAATAAGACAAAGAAAACCCACTTGAGTAAGGAAAGTTACCTTGTACTTAAAGAGATTGGACAGACAGTGATCCACTTGCTTATTAGGGGAAAGAGTAGTGCAGCTATGTGAATGATGCTACCCTCCATTCCCTAGAATGTGTGGAATTGCCCCCATCACTGTTACATGTGATCCACAGAAACACAGGGTTAAAAGGGACCTTTAAACACCATCTACTTGCAAACCCTTTGCCATGAGAAGGGACACCTTCCACTAGACCAGATTGTTCAGTGGCCCTGAACAGTTCCAGGTATGAGGCATCTACAACTCTGGGCAACCTGTTCCAGTGCCTCCCCACCCTCAGAGTAAAGATGTTTTCTTCTGAAATCTAATTAAATCTACCCTGTTTCAGTTTGAAGCCATTCCACCCTACCCTGTCACTACATGCTTTTGTAAAGACATCTGATTGTTTACAGTACAGGCCAGCTATTCAGCTCTGTTTCGACAGGTACAGGCTACCAATAAAGCAGTTTTCCAAATAGGGAAAAAACAGATGAATGTTGACCCCATATCTAACAACCCAGATAATGATTATTCAGGGTAAATAGAAGTCAGACTCTGTAGCATCTCCTTTTCAGCCCCATGTCCATCCAATAGACATTGATGGTAGCACAATTTTTACAAAAGCATGAGATTTTCAAAATCAGGACATGCATCATGAACAACAATGCCCCTCACAATGGGTCTCTCAGCTGCTGCCAAGCAAGCATTTCTGAAAAGCACCACTGAAAAGCAAGTTGCACTCTGCATATGCAAACCTAGCAAACAATACCCATATAGGGAAGAGAGGATAAGTGAGCAAGCTGCAGCACCAGATTTGTACACCAGTGGCAATAAACATGCTGGTCATTATTTCTGTGTTTATACTCCATCCAAACATCTATCTATTAAAAACCCCAAGAGCTTTAGGTGTTCTTCAGAAAACAACTGGGTTTGCAAATTAATGTTGGCACTCAGTCTTTTCAGTTATCAGATGAAAAACAAAACAAAACAACAAAACAAAACAAAACAAAAACCACCAAATCCCGTGAATGGTAGAGGGCTAATTCTGAAGAATGCAAAGTAACATCAAGCTGGGCTATCTGAACAGTGTGGAGTTCCTACAGAGTTGGAAAATTCAAAGCACAGAGCATCACATAAACCCAGGCACAACCACAGCGGACACTATGCAGCAGGTTCTGGAGAACCAACCTCCCAGCTGCCAAACACAGAACACAACTGAACTCACATGAGAATCTCACCTGGGAAGCAATAAAACACAGCAATAAAACACAGCAAAGATTTCAAAAGAAGACATAATCTGGGGTGTCCTCACTTACTCACTTCCTAAGAAATAAGCATTCTGGTTTCAGTCACTCAGAACAAGGTGGCACAGCTGATTTCACCAGCCTCATGTGAAAATTAGTGGAGAACTGACCATGTATCACAGACATGCTGGGCACAAACCAGGATAGAGTGAAAAAAAAGGCACATCAGTCTTCTAGCATCAGCACTATAGAATTTATCTTTGTTCTACCTTTATTTTGAGGAAACAAAGATGGGGGAAAATAATCTTGAAGGCAAATCTTACTCTTGAAGAGTCATCAAAAAATTCTGATTAAATGATGAAAGAAAAATTTCATTTCACCATAACTTCACCAAGTATACATAGACAGCATTAGTGGATTAAAGAAATGTTTCTTTTAAGCACTGATGATAGGTATCTGTTTTCCATTAGAGAAGTTTGCATATCTTAAGGGTCTAGTGCCACAATAAGTGACATTTCCACAATAAAATCCCAGACTCATATTCACAATAGCTCCTCATGAACACAATTGGAAAAACACATCCTCCATGCTGTGGTATTATCCACACAACTGCAAGATATTTGTGGCTGCAGAAAGTATTAAGAAGAAAAAATAGAGCACAAGAAAGTAGGCTAATTAGTTCAACATACTATCTGATGGAAGTAATAATTAAAGATATGTCTGTGAGTTTTAAAAAACCCACAAACAACAAAGTAGAATGGTAGGTAGACTCTTGCCATTGAACAAAGAAGCAGAGAAGAGTGAGCAAAGAAAAAAACATCAAAGTTTTCATGACAATCAAAGCTGTCAAAGAAAATTGAGGTGCAGTACTAAATAAAAAATCAATGAAAATTCTAAAGCCTCCTTCTTCTGCTACTGAACTCTCACAACCCAGAAAAAATGTCTCCAATTACAGACCAAGCAAAAGGTTCTGTAACTGAGCAGATGTGACTATATGACTGAGGAATTAAGGATATGGCTCCCCACTGGTTCCTTCTCTCTGATGTCTCATCAATTAGAAAAAATAATTATTATCTTTATTGTGTGTTGAAACAGGTTAATAAGCACCAACGACCAGCACAGTTCTGACCAGCTTTTTGTAGTAATTCTACATATGCTGAAACAAATTCACATCCACCATATCAAAGGAGAAATGCCACTTGGTATCATCCTTGCTGACACATGTTGGTTTAGTTATCTTTTTCAGCATCACTGGTTTTCCAACCAGAGTGGGCAAAAGCCAACATTGAAATATGCCACGTGAGAGCCAGCAATGAAAGTTGGAGGAAAGGAAGGAATGCAAATAAATATGGGAAGGTAGTAAGGGGCTATTGTCATAGCTCCCAGTACTTGACAGTTCCTCAGTTGATGTAAATTTTGTCCTTTTTCCTCCTGTGTCAAGCCTTGAAAGCAGATTCTCTTCCTGTACAGTATATTCAGAGTTACCTGTGGACAAATGAATAAAGGACTTCCCCTAAAGTCTTTATTTTTAGAAATAGCCAACCCAAAAATCAGACCTGAGAGCAACAGAGATGATTTAAAAGAGAAGGACGTCCACAGCAATGTCCTGAAATTCAAAAGCTGAGGGGAATCGCACTAAATAGCCTCAGTCTCAGAGGTAACCCCTTCTGCAGTAACTCCTATGGAAACCTTCCTTCTCAAAGCAAGCACAAAACCCCCATTGTACAAGAAGGAAAGGTTTTAAAAAAACCCCCTTCATCTTGTGCGCATGGAGAAACAGGCAGAAATCTGCGCACAAAGCCGTGATCTCTGTTTTTTCTCACCATACCCACCTCATTTGCGGTAGGCGGGATGTCTGCTGGGGTCCCTGCTCTGTCCCAGGTGCCTTCCCGCCCCACAAAAGACCACACCGCATGCAGGACAAGCGCTGTTACTCTGACACATTTATTTCCCAAGTACTCACCCACAAGGAGCCAGAGAACTACTATACAACCTTCGAGCTTGGAAATCTCATCTCTCTACCTGCAAGCTGTCATTGACAGCTGATCAAAACGCCTGCGTATCTCTCCTTTCCGTACCACGGAGGTTTTGCAGAGATGCAAAAAAAATCGAGTGTCAGGGGTGTCTCAAATCATCCAAACGCTACAAGGACACCGCATACGGTGACATTTTAGCATCTCTGCTCCAAAGCCTCTCTCCCCGCATGCGGCGCGTCCATCACGCCCTGCTGCCGCCGCCGCAGCCTCCTCCCGAACCGCAGCCCACCCGCACAACCCCGCGGCTTGGCGGCACCGGCGGCGGAACCCTTACCCAGGAGAGGTTCTCGGGGGTGTTCCCGGGAGGAATCCCGAGGGAAAGGGCGGGAGAGGGGCCACTCAGCACCTGCT
>VXBQ01011962.1:0-17697 GCA_013400175.1 Phainopepla nitens | reverse complement strand
CCCTGGTCTGTCCCCTCCTTGTCCGGGGACACGGCTGCCTACGCCCGGCGGTGGCCGGCGGACCCTGGGGGCAGCTGGACATCTCTCCGGGTTGCTCCTGCCCCGGTCCCACTGCGGGGAGCACGACGCCCCAGGGGCTTCGCCGGCCTCACGACAGCCGGACTGCATCGGGTACAGAGGGATGCTGTCTGGGTGACCCGCAGCGGTGTTGGTGCTCCACAGTCCCGGGCATACCCCGGGTTGGAGGAGCCCTGCAGCCTGGAGCAGAGGGGTGACAGTGGGGTGGGATGCAGGTCCTGGTCCAGGCGTCGGCAGTGCTGGCCTGCCCCCTTCCCCATGCCTCATGCAGGGCACCGGGGCAGGACTGCCGTGCTGCTGCACGGTGTCGTTGTCCTGAACCCTTAAGCTGTCCATGGCCCTGTCCATCTGAGAGCTACCAGGACTCTGAATTCATGGCATCCAACAGAACCTTGTCCTCAACAAACTGTCTTAGGCATTCAGAACACAAGGAAAGGAACTTGTGCTTTCTCTGTCTTAGGCTTAGATTTGCCTCCAACTCACAGATGTATTTCTATAACTGAGAATGGTACCACCCCAACTACATTCAAGCTAAATTCCTAGTTGGCAGGGCAAAGAAAAAAGTGACCCAGGAGTTACTCTACTGCAAATGAGCACAGAGTAACTGGCTTCCCATAAATATATGGCATGTTCTTGTCAATATGCCTCAAGTGTAAAATTAGAAAAAAAAAATAGCACCCACAAGCTAGAATCAATCATGCCAACATAATTTTTATCTGTGGATTAATGGAATTTAATTCTTTGACTGCCAAGATATCTTGCAAAAGCATTTTTGGGTATTTATTACCCCACCATTTCATGGACAGGGCGCCCTGTGCCACATGGCAGTGAGGTGACTTTCCAGAGACCACCACTAAGCCCAGACTGTGTCTGACCAGTATGGACCATGGGCCACATGGACTGAGAAGCGCAGCCAGATGAGTAGTGCAGAGGTATTTACTGAAGGTATGAGAAGTGTTATCTGCTGCAATGCAGAGGAAAACGTTTGTAAGATACCAGGAACACAAGCACAGCCCACTGAAGAATGAGAGGTATCTGTTCACTCAAGCAGTGCAACAGCATCAGTAGCTTTGGTCTGGTCATATCCAAAGACTGATATTTACTCAAGAAATCAATCAAATGACATTAATTTCAGGAATGACAGTGCGGAAACTTGACATGAGAATGTCTTTTTTTGCAGCTTTCCATCCATTCAGTTTAATTTATTCTTCCATTGTTTCTCTCCAAAAGAGGCATCTGCTGTCCTTGCTGGATGTAGAGGAGGCAGAGGGAAAGCAAAGCACTCACATACCTTTCTGCTTTTTCTCCACTTTACACCATCACCAAGCCTAGTAGGAGAGCAGGAAGGCATGATTTTTTTTCCTCCTGCTTTTTGGTCATATGGATTTCTGACCCACTTGTCATTTTGTGGAAGCTCAATTGGGCATGAGGTTTTCTTTCCTATGTGGTTGTTGCGTGGCTTTCATGGAGCTATAGCAGTAGCAACAAGGGATATTTTTAGCCTAAAGTAGGCCAGGCAGTTCCAGAAGACATTAATAGGAGCAACATTCGAGAACAAAACAAGCAAACAAAAGAGAAAACAAACTGAGAAGTGTAAATGCAAATAATCTTTTACCAGAAGCACTTGCTAAATAGTAAATATAGAGGAACTGCATCCTCTATCTTAGGGGACATGACCCCACCCCACAGCAAACAAACTAATGCAGTCTCTCATCAATATGCATTGCCTCCAGAACAATCCAAGTATCTTGTTTTAGCATCATGCACCTGGAGTGGGATTTTTAGAGATACCCAGTTGATCAGATTGTATTCATTTTGCAGAAAAAGCATGCCTAGTCTGGAAGTTTAAATAGATATTAATCTCCTTCTTAGAGATCACTACACATTTGTGTTTTGAAGCAGAGCGTAGCTGGTAACCAGAGTGTGTTGCCCAACTTGCTGGGAGAATTCACACCCACGTTTATAGTGAAATCCTGTGGGCAATGTACAGCTCTCTGCAGTAGGCAGAAAAGAGGCAAGGATGTGTAGAAGATTTATATTTTGCTGCTAAAAGCAACAAATCTTAGTTTTCGATCAATGAAAATTCAGTAGGAGGCATAGGTATCTGTCAGCTCCTTTATCCTTGTTGGACTCTGAAGACTGGATTGCAACAGTTCAGCAGTCTGTAAATCTTTGTGGAAGAATAAGTGCAGCTACATTCATCACAGATGTGTACTTGCCACATCTTGCCACATGAACTCACAGGGCTGGTTTTTACCTTTTTTTTTTTTTTTAACTTCTNTGCTTCAATGTTTGGGTAGATGCAATCCAGAAATCCAGGACAATCTTTGTCACCATAATCATATGTTACTCCATCAAGTATTGTAGTAGGATGCTTGTAGTGACAACATAAGTGTTTGCTATATATAGCCTGAATTTGCTTGCTGCTAATTTTGTGAGCAATTTCCTCAAAAAGCAGAAAGAATCAGCACTTTTTTCTTTATCTCTCTAATTGACAAACACATCTCTGTGTCCCCATCTGACTTTTTTCCACAGTAGTATGAATACATACAAACTTTCAGATGAAGTGACATCAGAGTTTAGTGCATAAGAATTCAATCTAAGGCCTCACTACTGTTATTGTCTGTCCATAAATTTGCCCTGATGGTCTTTTCAGTTGCAGAAGTATAGACTTTTTTGCACAGTTTTTTGAATGCAGATCAACTTCTAAGTGTTTTACTGTCCAGAACAGCCACACCTAATTCAAGCCCACATTTCTTGATACACAGAGAAGAGAATGACAACATACATATGCAGAGACTAGACTGCAGCGGTAGGACTTGTGTACAAGCCATAGAGGTGACAAGTTTGAAACTAATATAATAAAAAGTAGTTTTAGGACTAATTTGGGGCGGGTTTCTTAATCTGAATACATTCTGTTTAAGAACACTGCACTTAATTATCTTTGCCACATGCTTGTCCGGCAGCAATGATGGGTTACCAGTTCTAGCCCTGCCCGAGCAAAATTAGGTTACAAGTCTGCAAAGAATCTAAAGCTAAGCATGTGACTGTGATGGCAGGTCAGGTGTCACTCTGGAGAGAATGGGGCTGACTGCTACAGAACTGGCCGTGAATTCATGCTTGGCAGATTGGTTTTCACTATGCTTTATTTTCTCCTGCTGTCTTGAAATGCCATTACATGCACACCCCTAATTGCTAGCCAGAGACTTTACCATACCACTATTTTGGTGACAGATGTTCTTGGTTAAGGAAATGCAGTACACTTAATTGTGTAAGTCATTGTAATCTCAATAGCAGAGCACATTGCTGTGTTGTAGAATCAGAATGGTTTGGGTTGTAAGAAACTATAAAAACCATCTTGTTTCAAGCCCACTACCATGGGCAGGAACACTTTTTACTAGACCAAGTTCCTCAGCTGTAGTGCTAAAGTCTCTTAAATCCAGATTTACATGTTTATCTTATATCACAGATAGAAAAATCAGTTTCTCTAATATCTGAGGGGGCCTCAGTAGGCCACCATCACATCTGGAAAATTCCCAAGGGCTAGAAAGGAAGCAGTATCCCTGACCTGATGTGAAACTTGGAATCAGGCACTAGCCAGGCTGCAGAGGTGCCATAAGAAGTTCTGAATGCCCCATCCTTGGAAACATTTAAGGTCAGGCTGGGCACAGCACTGAGTAAACTGACCAAGTGGAGGGTATCCCTGTGCAAGGCAAGGGGGCTGGAATGAGGTGGCCCTTAAAGGTTCCTTCCAACCCAAACCACTCTGGGANAGCTTGTCTTCCCAGCAGCCAGGCAGGGAGGCCAAGTCCACCTGAGTCAAACAGCAGCCCCAGCAAGCCTCTCATGAGTAACTGAGTGGCCTGTCAAGTTGCCAAAGTCCTGAAATAGGTCAGGAATGCTTTCTGCCGGACTCTGCCAGACCAATATTCTCCCAGCCACTACAGTCTGTGGTGGAATGCTGCTCAAACCTGGGGAGAGGAGATAGTAGCAGAGATTCATCAAGGGTTTCCTCTCACTCTGCAGACGAGGCGCTGCATAGCTAATTAGTTGCAGGAAAATGCACCATCTGTTATGCCAGTGTAAGATAACAGTACTCCACTTCAGCTTCAGGGAAGATCAGCTTCATAAACAATGCTGCACCCAAACCTTCCCTCAAATGGACTCTTTTGGCCACAGGGACGCGTGATGGGAGCTGCTGTTTCTCATTAAACACTCACTAGGCTAAATGCAAAGACCAGTTTATTATTGGACATCAAAGGATTCAAGCACAATACACAAGTTAAGGCCCACAGAGAGGAAGTAGACTGATTTTTAATATGTCACACCGCTGCTATGGGTATGAAAATCCTATAGCTGCAGAAAAAGTCTTCACCATGGAGAAGATTAGCAGGGAATGAGAACAAAGAGGGGTGTGTATAAAATGAGTAACACACCTTTCAGTGCAGAGCATAATCAAAATTATCCACTCTTTAAGGAGTAAGGAACCAGCTTTCTGCTTCTCAACATCAGATTGATGCTTTCTAGCAAAATAAAACCCAAACTACCTCTGTATGTTTATGTATACACACACACAAACAAGGCTGCTGATAGAGTATGATACACTGAAGTTTGGGAAAACAATCTTGTATCTTTCTGATAGCAAATTAGATTTGCATAATGAAGTGTACTGGCAGGCAAGCTCAAGCTGAGTGGGTGTAGGCAGGTAGTACGCTTCAACAGTAACTTAGAAAGCTGTTCTCCTAGCACATTTGAGGAGTTATGTGCCTCAAATCTTGGGTGTTTTTAGAATTTTTTTTTTAAGTTTTCTTAAAATTTCTGGCATCTTCCTGCTAACAGGAAAGAAGTTGCCATTTCCATGTGGATAACAGCAAATTCGCAATTACTGCACAGGAAGAGATTAACAGACCAAAATCTGCACCTAAATGGAGATGCCCTGTGTTTTTTCTGGTATGTGCTTAAACTCATCACCCCAGAAAAACAGTCCACAATTTCTGAGAGCAAGATGTGCATTGCAGCCCAGTTTCCGCTATTGCCCTTTATCTCTTGACCTAAAGCCTCAAATCAGTACACACCCTCTCTGTGAACATTTTATGAACTCAAATTTTTTACTGCTTAGGTGCCTTAAGAATAAACTCTGTTTTTCCACATAGCGTTTGAAAGTATTAAGAAAAAATAAATTACAGGCAGTTTCATATTTGGCTGTGTTGCAGATCTAGGAAGAAGAGCTGTCCCACACAAAGGTGTACCAATTTAGTGAAATTTGTAACCCTGGTATTTCTATATTTTCGTATCAACTCACAAGAGTTTAGCTTGCCTCCCTTATTTTGCTGAAGTCTGCTAATCAGTTTTGCTAACCAAGCTATGCAAGATTTTCCCCAGCAAATTTCATGTGCTTTCAATTTACATTAGTTTTCTTAATTCTTATATAAACATGTTGAACTGCACTCTCTCTTCAGATAACAGTCATACTCAGTGGGATTCTATTTTAGTACTCAGATATAGTCATTCCTGTTCCACCACTTTTCTAGCTTTTGAATGTTGTTTTAAAAAGCCTATTCCGTTTTTGGAGGTTGATCAGAGGGTGAGCAGACCCTGTGCCAAAAGGCAGACAACTGATTTTGATGTATTAGTGAAATTTTAAAGCAAAGGGCATGAATCTTGTGGTTTGTGCAAGGTTGTACTTCGATGGTGTTTTACAGGATTGTATTTTTTCACGTTGCGATTGCACCTTAAGCTGAAGTCCAGCAGCATCCACGAATTGGGTAAATCCTTCTGATCATGTAATCAGTGTATTCCTGGACCTTTTCATCCTAAAGGGAAAACACAAACATCTAAGTGCATTTTAGTCTGCTCTCTAAGGATGAGCAGTCAAGCATCTTTACTGAGTTATTTAGACCCATGCTACGAGACCTACACTAAAAACCTCTGCTAGATGTGCAAGCAAATGATGGGAGCACTGGTTGGACTCTGGCCAGAGGCTAAGCTAATCAAGACGTGGAACAATTTTGGACGTGGTGTGAGGGAACTGCTGGACATGTAGATGCCCTGGAAATATTCAGTGTCAGGTTGGATGGGGCCCTTAGCAATCTGATCTACTTGAGAATTCCCTTGCTTATTGCAGGGTGGTCAAACTAGCTGGGCATTAAAGGTGCCTTCCAACCCAAATTATTGTGTGATTCCACAAGAAATAGCAGTGCGAGACACTGACAGGTGGTGCCACAGAGGATGGCTGAACTGATATCATAGGCAGCTGAGGGAGCATTGTGTGAGACATGGACAAACTCCACAGATAAATGAGGGCAGCACTAAAGACCTTAGGGAAAGACAGCCTTGTAAAGCTGCCAAACCCACATAAATCTATCAGGTATGTCACATCAGACAGGTAACAGAATCAGAAATACCAAATTTGATGTCTGGCAGGAAAAAGTAATTTGAAGTTGTTGATTTGTGAGGAAATTGAGGTGGACCTAAGAAGGTACAGGAGTGATGAAATGAAGGGTTGAGAGATGTGAAAAGGGATAATAAGGTCTGCAGATGATGTAAGTGGTGCTGTCTGGGGGTAGCTGGCAGTCTGCCCTGCCTTTGGGCATGGCAGCTGGAGCAAGAGAGTGAAAAAACCCACAGCTCCACTGTCACCATTTGAATGTTGCCTGGTTATGCCCTCAGGAGCTCAGGATGAGAGCAGTCCACTCCTGTGTCCAGAGGGGCCAAATGGAGCATCCTTGTAACACCATGCCCCTTCCAGGTCTGGTGGCTTTGGGGGCTGAGCACTGTTGCCTAACCAAACTCCCTGTCTCACTCCTTGCTGCTCTCAGGTGCTGCTCCAGGGAAGGGCCAAAAGATGCATACTTGTGCCATCTCACCATTTTGTATTTGCCTCCCAATCCAGTTCCAGTGCCTCTCATCTCGTGGTTACACGCTCAAGCTATCAGTCATTCACAGTAGTCATCTGCTACAAAAAGTCCTTGAAAGTCCCAGTTTGCACAAGACTTTGAAGGACTAGGAGAAGCTTTGGAAAACCTCACCTGACAACATTAGGGCACAAACAGTTATCAGGGATATCAGTCAGTGCCTAACATTTTAATTTTTCTCTGGTGTAGGAGTAATTTTTAAAGCCCTTTAGCAAGGAAATCACTTCCCACTAACTGAAAATGAGTTGTCTTTATATCAGCCAAAGAGTTGATCACGCCCTGCCCACTTTACTTTCTTTCCTGCACAGAAATTTCTCCCACTGTGCTCATCTGCTTACTCATGACTCCACTACAGAGCTCAAAGGCTACGGTGATGCCTCTGAGCAGTGAGATTCGCATCAGAACAAATGCCAGGATAAATTTCTCTGTTTCTCTGTGCTCAGCCTAACAAGATCAGCATGCAGAAATACAGTGCCTGAAGTTTAAAATTAATTTTAAATTTGTAGGACAGCTCTGTAGAAAGTAGGTTATTAAGAGAGATGATATTTTTGAGTTTAATTGCACTGTCATTTGTTATTTTTGTTAAGGCAAACAGTATCCTTGTGCAGTAGCTGAGAATTAGGTGCAGAAGTCAATGGCGGGTCAAGGAATCTGGGACCTGAACTAATGTGGCAGTTGGGTAATCTTACATCAAAGAGGTCACGGAGTTCAGTGGGAAAATGTGGCGTTATATGCACAGGAGCATTCAGGGTAGCTGCTTCATTTTACGGGTTTTGATATTAACCCACTAGCTCTTCTGGCAAAGCAGATTTTCCATTAGGCATGAGAAATGGAGCTCCAGAAAGGTTGCTTGTGAAATCTGGGGATTTAACAACTAGAAATGTAGCTGGAACAATAACTTCTTTAGAAGGTACTGTTTGAGAATAACCTCATTCTGTCAGTGAGTGCTGAGGAGAGGACAGCAGGAAAGTCAGCCTCAGTGCTTCTCTCCTGCTTCAAGGAATTATCTGAATGGTGGCTCAACCAGCATTGACTTTTTTAATTTTCTTTTTTTTTTCTTTTTTTTTTTAAAGAGACATTACAATGGAAGGAGGGGGCCTGAAGAGGAGTTCCTACAGATCACTCCAGATTTACTGCACATTGCATTACTATCTCCAGCTCTGATGCGTAGATTTGGGAATGGGGAATGTTGTATTCCCAATCTTGCCCTGTATCAGTGCTAGCCAGCTGCACAACTTCTCTGGCTCTACAGCCAGTCTTGTTCAGATAAAGGGCCAGGGCCATTGGTATTCCCTGGATGAGTAGAGTAATATATGGAGTCTTCAAAGCACAAGGGTTCCCACATTTTTTGAAGTATTAAATTTTCTATGGAAATGAAAGACAACAGAAGGCCTTGTCTAGCAAGAAGGATGGCTGCTTTGGTTAATCAGAGACAAGAAATTTCAGTGGCTGTTGACTCTGACTAGATCCATCAGCTCTCATTAAATAAGAAATATGGATTTGACTGTCTCCCCTTTTGGGGAAAGGAAGCATCAGTCCAGATCATCACCAGGCAGGGTGATGCCCTGTTCAGGTGCCACCCTGAACAACAGTATGGTGATGAATCATAGAATCGCGGAATGGTTTGGATTGGAAGGGACCTTAGAGATCATCTCATTCCAAGCCCCTGCCATGGGCTAGAAAACCTTTCACTAGACCAGGTTGCTCAGAGCCCCATCCCACCCGGCCTTGAGTGTTTACATATATGGGTCATCCATTGTTCCTCTGGGCAACCTGTGGCAGTGGTTCACCACCATCGTGTGGAAAATTACCCTTCTTATATCTAAATCTACCTTCTCTTAATTTAAATCTATTAACCCTTACCCTACATTTACTCGCTTTTAAGTCCCTCTTCAGCTCGACTGTAACTCCCTTAGGTACCAGAAAGTGCTTTAAGGTCTCCCTGGAATCTTTTCTTCTCCAGGATGAACAACATCAACTGCCTCAGTGTGTCTTTGTAGGAGAGATGCTCCAGCATCTTCATGGCTTCCTTCTCTGGACTTGTTCCAGCAGGTCTATGTTTTCCATGAATGGAATAGTTAGAAAATAACAAACAACTCAGGGATATTTATACCCTCATTTGTATAGAGGTGGCAAACCACCACCATCCAAGTCAAAGTGTAGGCAGAGCAAGAGCTGCCATGACAGCTACAGACCACTTGGAATGGCAGCCAACAACCACACATTGCCCTGTGGAGGTGACTAATGCAGTCTAAGTATGAAGAGGGTAAATTATAAAGTCTTGACAGATCAGTTTAGCTATCAACCAATTAAAAAAAAAATGTATTTCATAAGAGGTGCAAGGTTTGACTTGAAGCAGGAAAGACTTTTCTCCTCTAGAAACAGCTTCAAATAGAAGGCCTCTCTAGGTTTTTTGTGATGCATTTGGTCCTACTGTGACTGGCCAAGCTACACATTTAAGAGGAGGATATGCCTCTGTCTTGATTAGAGCCAATTATTTACTTGCTTAAAGGGCAACATGAATGGTAAAGTAGTAAGATTGCTCTTTCTGCAACATATATTTGGTTTATTCTTAAATACTTGCCCTGCCAGGTCTCAACAGTCATTGCAGCTGTCAGTATTATTCACATCCTACAAGTGTGGGAGAAATAGCCCTGAACACAAAGAGATACAGAAACTTGCTTAGTGTCATGCTATACACCTAGCAGACACATCCCCCTACCCCAGGCATGTCTCAGAGCCCCCAGAGAATATGAAAAATACCACTGAACATAATTTGCTGTCCCTGGAATACACAGATTTAGGAAAGAATTTATCTTTGATAATTTATTTCTGTTAAAGGTCTGAACTTGAAGGCACTCGGAAGGCAGTTATTAAGCTATTTTGTTGAAGTGATTTATGGATTCAAAGAACACTGAACACAGCATGCAAACCAAGACCCACCTGTCAAAGGAAAATCAAGTCAAGAAGAGTTCAAACAAAGCTCATGTCTTAATTGTTATTGCTTATGGATATGCAAATACATCTGTGTATGCAACAAAGGTATTGCCATAAGCATGTGCTCAAATGACATTCACAAAGGAGTTTCTGCTTCATCCTTTTTTCCCTTCCCCTACCCCCACGGCAGGGATTCAGCCTAAATGGGTCATGAATTGACTAGCTTTGATGTGAATGGCAAACATTTCATCCATTCTACAAAGTCTACCAGTTAATATTTATAGGGATTGAGGAATATTAAGTTATTTGAGGAGCATATACATATTCCACAAATACAGAGAAGGAATGGAAGAGATTGTCAAGGTTTACAAAGACATCAGATTGTGAAGAGTCTTGGTTTACAAAGACATTAGATGACGAAGGAGCTAGTTATTTACAAAAGAAACTGAGTTGTTTTAATGAACACATTTCATAAAAGTTTAATATTGTCTTATGTTGTGCATCTTAAATTCCAGGCTCCTGAAAGTAGGTGATTTCATGTGAATCTCCACTTTCCATGTTCATTCAACATTCTTGTTAAAGCATTAGCCTAACAGCCACAAGGAAAGATAGAGAGATTTCAGATGGAGTCCTTCAAAACTTTTGATTTATGCAAGCTTCTTGATTTTAGAATGTTTTGGTTCATCTTTAAAAGTGCTGATACAGGGCTTTGGTGGAAGCCTTGACTGGCATGAGAAATCATAAAGCTCATCAGAGATCTGGGATTTCTTTCTCAAAAAAGGCAATTAATGTAGCTTCCAGACAGAAAGTGTAATTGTTAGGATTCCTTAGTCTGGCAGAAAGCAGAGGTCAGGCAACAGCAGCTCCACTTTCACTAAAGGAGGAAAGCTATACGCTTTGCATTTTTCATCTCACCCTTAGCCCTTTTCTACTCTATGACATTGTGGATATCAGCACATTCCTTAAATTTGCCATCTGCTGTATGTTGGGAGTTTTGGTATGGATGTTCATCTTTCCATTTTACCACACTGTTCATACATGGGTTATTTCCCTTTGAAGAGAAGATGTCATTCCACCTGATACCCCACCTGACACATCCTACTGTTTAATGCCCACTCGTATCCTAGCTGCGGTAATTTGTGCTACAGCAGCTTAGAAGATCTTCATATGTTTCCCCCAGCCAAATTACTGTTTCCCTTTCTCATCACCTTTGGTCTCAATCCTCTGCTGTGCAGATGGAGATGAGGAAGAACTGTATAATTAAACACTAAAGTGATAGCACATATCTTTGTCACTTGGTGATGTGTGCCATGGGTATGTGCCTGAGAGCACAGGATGTTCTCAGCAGTGATTGCTGAGTACTATCAGTACTACAAACTGCTTTGAAAGATATTGGTAAACACTGAAATGATAGTAAAAGCTATTTGAAGTGTCTGAGGGTAAAAGTAATCCAGCTGATGTGTTTAATTCAATTCCCTGCTTTGCTGGCACCTGCAGGTGCCTTCTTCTAAGCACTTTATGGCTCTAGGCCAGCATGCCTATAATCTATCTGCTCCCCAGGGCAGTCAGGTTCATGAATTAAAAGGTATAAGATGAACTCAAGATCCTTTAGGGAACCTTGTTTTCTTTGCAACCTGTGGTGTGCCTAATATTCAAGATAGAGTGTAAGGTGGGAAAACTGGGATTACAGGTACAGCATTGTGCTTCATTTCAAGAGACAGGTGGTCATATCAACCCCTTCTCTAAACAAATGGTCTGGGTAGGAACCTGGTTAGACGTGGGAACTTCCTGAATCCTCACATGAATCAAAATCTCACTCAGAGCCAGTAGCTAATAGCTACTATAGCTGGTAGCTCTGGATAGCAATGAAGAACTAGAAGCTTTTCAGGTAGTGTAGGCACAACCACCAGTTACAGAACCTCCATCACCAACAAGCCCTAATCCTTTGGAGGGACTAAGAGGATTTCTCACAGTAGCTCCATAATGCCTAGAAGGTCTGAAAGAACTTTAAATCACATTATATACTTGATCTTTTGGTCTGTAGGGGTTGGAACAATGTTGCTAACAATGCAGTTAGCAATAACTCCACGAGGACCTGGCAGAAGTACTGATTTCATCTGTAGAGAGCCCTCATTCAGCAAAAACCCCCTATTTTGTCACAATTTAGTTTTACTTTTTGAATGCTATTCACTTGCAGAGCTGCTAAAACTGCCTAAACCTCCAATTCCAGTTAATAAAGAATAAACAGACAAGCAGATGGATACATAGTGCAGGTCAATGGTTACCCTGCTATAATGCAACTTTAAGTGAGAGCAAAATGCAAAGTGAGGCTATTTCTGCTCCCTTGGGAGGAAAAGGAATATTTACCTTTAGCTCTCTTGTGCATGCAGCACGGGAAGTTTGCAAAAATGGTGGTTCTTTTCTTTATGCTTAAAATGCTCCCAAGATTTCAAAACAGCTTTGCTACTTGCAAATTTGAAGTATTGAGTATTTACCAGCAGTTTGAACAAAACAGAAATAATATCCATTGTAATCTAAGTATATGATGCTACATATAATATGTTTATAATAAAACATACGCATATGTTTATAATAAAACAATATACCATATATAATGAAATTACATTGTATATTTTATATATATATATTTTTATATATAACGTATATATAGAGAATATTTTTAAAAAGCCCTGATGGCCTCTGCTTGGAAATGTTTGGAATCTCTCCAGCTGAACCAGAATTTCTGCTGTTCCTTGGTAGGGATTGTTTGAAATGTTTCCCTCAGTTACTCTTTGAGAACATAATATGCCTTGGCATGAAGCTTCTCATGTCCTTCAGGATAAGCCTCTCTCTCTATGTTACTTTTTAAATTTTGAAACTCAGAGTCTACTTCCAATGCAATAGTTTTGCCATAACTCCTTCCTAGTTTATGTTGAAAGCCTTAAGATAGAATAGAAATGGATATGGCGCTATAACCCCAAATTTCCAGAAGGCTTTGGGATATACCGAGGAGAGGTTAAGAAACAGATGAAGAAACTCTGACTATGAAACCTTTCCCAGATGTCTGGGAATAATTCCTAAGGGTCGGGGAGGAACAGATATATTCTTCATGAGAAGTACCAGGTAGAAGAAACTGACAATATTAGATGTTGAAAGGCACTCTACAGCTCAGCCCAAACTCTTCCCTTTGAATATTCAGTGTAGTTTCTCCAAGGAAAACAAATTCACCATATCAAATTCCTTTCATCAGCCCACTCAGACTTCTCAACCACACCCTGCTCCACTCTTTGTTTTTCCAAAGTGTCTCCAAAAGAGCATCCTCACCATTCACTTTCCTCTCTGAAAGACTCCCAGGAGGGCTGGGTAATCTTCCCTCTGTTGTTAGTTGTTCACCCCATCTGGAAGAGAAGCAATTATCCTCAACAGGGCCAGACCCAGTGGATCTTCCTGGGCCAGCTGTGATGGCTTTTATCAACGAACATCGCATGACTTCCCAGCTGTAAGGTGATCTCTGCTCAGAAAGGGGAACAGCGTGAACTTTGAACGACAGACACAAGGCTAAAAGGAACGATCCCCAAGCAATCACGTAAAAAACAGGAACTCTCATTAGTACATCTGATCTCGAAGGATAATAATGTGCAATTGAAAGTCACACAGGAAACAGTGCAGATGTTGTTTCTACGTAGTTTTCTTCTAGCTAGAGGTAGAATCTCATCTTTATCATGTGTCATCACCCTAGTGGCAGCACTTCTGTTCTTAATTGGATGCTTCTGATTTGTTGAATGGATATTGTTTTACACATTTGCCGTTTTTGGTTTCCCTAACTAATTTGTTGCCACAGGCTAGATTGAATAGGGACAGGTTTTGAATGTTTGGCGCTTAGCTTTGACCCAGCAAGTTATCTGAAAATGTGCACCCCCTGAGTAATCCCTCTGTATTAGAACTAATATGGTTATAGTGGAACAAAAATTTCATAGCCTTATTGATAATAAGGATATGCTTTTTCCAGTCAGTATTGACTAGTCTATCCTGGAAATCAGAGGTTGACATGAACATGAATATTTACTTCCTCCTGTATAGATTAATGCAGAGATTTTTAGAAGTGATTGGAGATTTTGCTGGCAGAACATGAAGCAGTGTAAAGGCATGGGTTTATTTTTCATCTAATTACAGAATAAGACACCAGACTCTGGAATACCATTTTCGTTGAAATCAAAAGACTGACATAATGAATTTCCAGAGCTGGAATCTCAAGTTGTTTATACTAAATTTATTTGTTTTGCTCTGCAGTTCACATTCATAAAGTCTATATATATTGATTCGGTGTGATTTGTTGAATGGGAACGTTTCATAATTCCATATCAGACAAGCTCCCTCATAAATGTATTTATAAAGTACTTTCATATGCAAATACTGATTTCTGCAGACAACAGCAAGAAAATGCCACAGAACTTCATCAGCTGCAGAACTGATTTAGGAGAGTGGTTCCCAGGCCAGAAGATGCCAAGACTAAATGAGAGCAAGGCAAAGAGCATGACTGGTTTGTGGGCTTGGTAGTGCTGGATTAGTGGTTGGACAAAATGATGGTCTTTTCCAGCCTAAATGATTCTATAATTCACAGAATCAAGATTTATTCATGGCTGGATAATGCCCCTGGACATTTTCCACCTCTTTGGCACTGACCTTGAATGTTGTTTTTTTTATCTCTTACTATCACTGTGTCATCACCACTGCCAACAGTGAGGAGCAACCGGGTGCATTCAGCACTGATTTATAGCAGCTAAAGTTTTGCTCTAGGAATTTCAGACACACAGGCACCTTTCTATTGATTACACTTCAAACAAAGGCCCAGGAACTGAAGACAAATATCTTCTGATTTGTTCGAAGCAGATTTTCTCACTTTCTCAAATCTATCATTATAAGGCTCTATTTTTCCTAATGCAGCTGTATCTGCATTGACTTAAACTGACATTTTTTATGCTTTCCTTTGCTTTTACACTAAAACACACTCCAAGTGTAATAATTTTTCTGGAGCTTCTACTTTTTTTATGCTCTGGAGATAAGCAAGACAGCTCACAGCACTTATTATATGTATCATTTTTCTATTTCAATTTATCTATGATTGTACATTTTCAGTGTTACCAAGGTGCAGAAATACCACTAGCTGATGACATTTTGCATGCTTTTTCTAACCCTTACCATTTTTTGCTAAGGAGTATTCATAGAGCAGTGATCAGCTGGATATCCTGGATGAAGAATTCATTAATGCAGATGCACTTTGTTTTTCCCTCCGTTTGTTGGGAATAGTTATTTTTGGGAATGAGACAGAGAAGATGTATTGTAATTTCTGGTGTCTTCATTTTAATGGATACAGCTGTGTGATATCTTTGTCAGTACCACTGAAAAGAGAAAATGAATTAAGATTTCTGTGGTTGAGGTTCATTATTTGAACAACACCAAAAGAAAATGTCATTTGTTTTCATTTTCAAAACTTTTAAAAAATAAAATGTGTCAGCTGGTCAATGTCTGACTCTTTGTCTGCATTGCATGAGCTGGTTCTTCTCTTGTGTAGCAGCCTGGCATTGTATCTGGAAGCAGCATGCCTCTGTTGCTCAGGGACAAGACCAGAGGTGTGGGAGTAGATGCTGCTTTACCTAGGAAGAGTCACTTTTGCATAGGAAGAGTTCATCCTCGTTGTGCTGGAGTCACTGAATGTTGACTCCTTAATTTAAAAACATAAGTAGTAGCAGAAATGCCTGACAAGTGAGTTGCAGTATGTCAAGTGACACCTGAGCTCACTCTACGTGTGTTTTTGGTGAGAAAATAACTATTTTGCCAAAACTATACTTACAGCACTGTGTCAATTTTATCCACATATTTTTTCCTCATTTTGTTTTGTGATCATTTATCTGTTCTGTTTATGTGCTATTTTCTGTCTGATATGCAGGTTATAGATTTTTTGGAGACTGCCCATGCTGATTAGCGTTCAGCACACTGAGATCCAGTTTGAACTGTGAATTCTGCATGCATCTGGACACACATGTGACCTTGAAGACAGATGGGAAAAGGACATTATTAATTCAGCCAAGGATGGTATGTACATTCTCAATTAATTAATGTACAGTTCTGGCTTCCCTCAAGACAACTTAAGACAGTAGAGAGCTGAAGTGTAGAAGAAGTTCATCACAGATGTGAATTTTCCTGTTATGAGTGCTTCATAATATCTCAGTGCTAAGATCAAAACTACTCTGCAGTCCAGTGCCTGTGCTATATTACTATACACGAGGCCAGCTCTAATCTTGTTGCAAAAAGGGACAATGAAAGTGCTGATCGGAGGGCATTTCCTTAGCTGAAATTTCATACAGAGGAACTTTTTTGAGAAAAGATGTGATGTTTTCATTTGTGACTGCATTTACCCTGTGCATTGAACAGAGGTTGCAGGAAAGTTGCTAAACCACTTTGTTTATACTGCTAATATAACAGCTTTATTATTTTTTAATTTTGGAGGATAAATGCAGAGGAAAATTATTCTTTCCTGAGAAATATACATAGAGTGTGGCTGAGAGAAGTCCTTGAAAGCTTCAGAATGATATTATGTGATACTAAAGCCAAGAGCCCTTTTCTATGATTTGATATTAATTGCATGTTCTGTAACTGCACACAGTGCATCTTCTGTGCATGGTTTACAGAGAGAATGAAACCCCTCTAGAATCAATCTTTCACAAAATGAAAAGTCCTTGTGACAAGGACTTTACCACTCTACAAAAATAGCTGTGAAATGTTACTGTATTTTGGTTTTGACACTGTGATCGTATTTTTCTTGTACCAAGCAAAGCAAAAGGCAAATTACTCTAGAACAAAGAATAAAATATTTTGCTTATGCATACATGGAAAGATGTTTGTCAGTCATGCAAGAAAAACTACAAGTTATCAGGAATTTCAAGGGTTATGCTACAAAGGGCAGATCTAAAAACTGCTTAGTAATCATGGACTTAATGTTTGGTGTGCACTTAAACATCTGTAAATTGAATAGAGGAATAGAATGGATGTTGATGTCTTGCCTTTGTAGAAAATTATTGTTTTGATAATAAAGTCTTTTCTAGTATGTGTTCAAAATTAAAACAGAATAAAACAGGTTCTCCAAAAATACTTCATTCCTATCAAAGGCTCAGAATCCCCAAAAATGCTGCAAGATGTTTCCAAGTGTAAGTTGCTTTGGGGTGAATGCTCTTTAAAAGCCTTGGATTTGAAATCTTCACCCAAATATTACATATGAATTCGCTACACATTTTTCTTGCTGAACACCAATGGACTTTGTAAAGGAGCAAGAAGCAATTAAAAATATCTCTGTGATGTACTTACGCTTATCCAAACTAATCTCAAACTAATCTTGAATTTTACACTCTGCAGAGTGGCAAAAGCAGGTTATAAAAAGAAATAACAGCTCCAGACCAGAGGCTTCTGTTACCTCAAATCTCACATTGTTAAATCTGTGTTTAGGGAGTATGGGAGAGATCTGTAGCCATTAAAAGCACATTAAATTAGCCCATTAGGCTAAAGTGTAGAAACGTGACCTGTTACACTTTTATTTTTTATTATGACCATCCTTATGCCTGAGAGGTTGATGCATGTGCTGCAGAAATATCAAGCTGCAAAGAACTATCACAAATAAAGGGGCTGATGAATTGCTAAGAAAGCTCTTAACTACTGCTTCTGTACTGAATAGGGTTTGGGCTCCTATTCGGATGTCAAAGGCATAACTGAGCTA
>VXBQ01011959.1:405330-430846 GCA_013400175.1 Phainopepla nitens | reverse complement strand
GCCATGGGTCAGAGCTCGCTGCCCGGCCGGGCCCCTGGCCCTGCTCCCGCGCTGCTGCCGTTGCTCAGGCAATAGCATCGCTCAGCAGCTCGGGAACAGCGGAAGGGAACTGTGAGCGGTGGGAGGAGGGAGATTTGCCAGGGGCTGTGGAGAGGGTGGAGGGAGGAGAGAGGATTGGTGCGTGTTCAGAGATGATATTTGCCCTTGCTGTACGGGGCGGTGCCAGGAGCTCCTTCAGAGCGCTGCGGTTGTGCTGCTCTGAGTTTCCCCTTTGGAGCAGCGCCTTCCCTCTGCTGGCTTTTGCAAGAGGTGAGCAGCTGGAATGAGGTGCCAGCTGCTGGAGAGTGTTCATATCCTCCTGGAGGTGCGTGACTTTGCCTGGTCAGCTTGGCATGAGGCATCGTCACGCCTTCATCTGCTCCGTGCTGGGCCAGCAGCAAAGCTCTGTGGCACACAGAGCAGCAGCGGCACCTCGAGGAGCCACGGCCACCCCTCGGGGCTTCTCCTCCCCTTGGCTCTCAGCAGACCTTGCTCTGTCTCTTGGGGGCCCTTGCCTCAAGAATCAAAATCAGAAAGCTTCTGCCAAGTAGGGAAGAGGCTGTCTGTGATCATCCTCTTACAGGAGTGAGAAAATATTAAAAAGAAAAAAAGCACAGTGCCTCACACCTCCCCATTTCTACAACTGCATTTGTGGTATTGATCCCTTTATCAAAGCTGGCCAAAGTAAGAACTTGTTCCTGAAATTTCTCTAAATTTAAAGCTGATGAAAAATAAATGTTTCTTAGTTCTTAACATTACCTCTTCATTATAATTTGATTTAATACCTATTACTTTTATTTAATCAGCACCAGAACATGAACAGTCTTAATGCAGTCTGTCCTTGCAATTCTGATTTCTAGTTAATTAAAATTGACTGGCTGACCTGACATTTATATTTATCACTTCTTATGAAGGATCCAGGTTTTCTTCACGTAAGATTTACTGCTGTTCTCTGTTGGCTGTTGTGCAAAAAAGCTTTACATTATGTCAGATACAGTAAAAAATACATCTTAATCTTTAGAAGATACATTGCAGCCAACGTTACTATCAACAACAAGATTTTTCCCCTTAACTGCAAACAATTACATTTGTTTTCATGATCATTTTTTGAAAGTTGTGAAATGAATTCTTACAGCAATGATGACAAAAATCTTGGTCATAATTATATGATTAGGCACTTCTCACGTTGGCCAGTACTATTATCTCATGACTTCCCTCGTAGAAAATGTGCATGTGCTGTCTCATCTCTGCCAGTAGATTCCTCAGAGCCCTGACTGGCTTTTGTGCTCTATGTGGTTGTCCTGCAAATGAAGTCTTGCTGGTGAGCAAGACAGCAATCAGAGCTTCCTGCTGGATATTTTTCCATTGGAATGGGCAGTGAAGGCAGCAGCAGAGCAATGACTTTGACAGAATTGTTCAGCTGTTTGGGCTGGGGAGTGCTCTCAAAGGCTGTGGGACTGGAGGAAGTGGTTTTGCCACTGCTGCAGAGCAAATATTCATTGTTTTTACACTCTGCCTCCAAGCTTGAAGTTCATCTCCTGAGAAGAACTGTTGGCTATATTTTGTCAGTCCCCACAGAGGGAATTCTTTGGAATGAGCTGTAGAATTTAGAGACAGTAAGAGGAATAAAATGAATTTATTAGATAAGGGTAGGGAGTGGTAAGGTAAGTGGAAAGGTGTCAGAAAGAGAAGAAAAGTTAGTTAAGAGTCATATCCAAGGTAGAGACAGCTGGCAAAAGGGATGGTGATTTTGTGCTGGAGTCTGAGGCACTTGGCTGGAATTTAATGGTTTGGGGCACAGCATCCAGGATCTCACATCTGATGGGAAGCTGTGACTTTGTACATGAATGTGTGATATTATTCCATAAAAACGTACGTGTCACATCATCAGGTACATAAATTGTTGGTTTTGCTTTGTTACCCTTTCCATCTGTGAAAGAATTGATGGCTCAAGAACAGGAAGAGCAGAGGGAGACAGTGCAGTGCTGCACAGAAAGGAAAGCTGAAAGAGGAAAGCTGCATGCAAGTGAGGAAGGAGGAGAGGAAAGTTTAATATTATTTATGAACCTCGAGATGGGAGAAAAACAAAACAGGAGAACACTGTAGGAGAGGATACAGAAATTTAAGGGAGATAGGTGCTCATTGAGCTGTGAAAATCAAATAATGCAAATGTTTCTGGGTGAACAGCAGGGAATGCTCAAGAAAGCAACCATGAATTCATGAAAAAGATTGAAGGAATGTCAGAAGATGGGTATAGCTTTATTTTTCAGGTAGAAAAAAAGGACTGTCATCCAATGGCCCTTCAGCTGGTGGCTGTATATCTTCTATGCCTTTCCTTCCTAGTTCCTCTAGGGAATTATCTGTCTTGGTTTTTTTGGGATTTTTTTTTTTTTTAGTATACAAAGAGCTTCTTTCACTGAGCTCTGCAGTAGAAGGAGACATAGGAGCCCAAAAAAGAATGGAATTGTTTAGTCATATCAGTATTGAACAGAAAACTCGGAAAAGTGAAATTATTCTGGTTAGGAGAGTGAATTTCTTCCCAGTGTGGGTACTATGGAGGTGTTGTTCCAGGGAGATGAGAGTTTTCTCCTTTGGGATATTTAACTGGACTGGAGAGAGGAGCAGAGAGGTGAGAGGGGGGTCACTGAACCTGCAGGATCGCTGCCCTGAGCTGAGCCAGCACTGCTTTGCCATTTGCAGCAGGGCTGGATCTTTAATTAGACTCACAGACAAGTAATGCTGCGTCGATTTGCATCCCAACAGTTGCTGGGATCTGAGTGCAAGCAGGAACTGGCAGCTGCTCTTGGAATATTTGAATACAAGGTTATATTCAGGATTTTCCTTCAGCACCGAGTATGGGTATAAATATTCTTATGCATCAGGATTAATACATCCCTCATTAGTTGCACATGTCTAAATCCTCTTTGCACTGAGATACTTACAGGGTGGGTTTAGTTATTCTTAGGGTTGATCCTTTGGCAAAAAAATGTATGACAGGGTTTAATAGTTGTACACTTGCTTCTGCTAAGCCCTGCTATTAAATATATTCCTAATTTCCATTCGGTGACTATATGCAATTTGTCTTCATAGCTGTGGTTTTAGGAACAGGTTTGTATTTTTCTTTAGCTAATGTTTCCAAAAAGAGTTTTGTGTCATCAGCAGAGAATTTTAGAGCTGAATTTCTTCCTCATTCTATAGCCTACACGTGGCAGGAGGTTTTTTTGAAGAGGAGCAGCTCAATGGTCTTCTCATTCCAAAATGCTTCTGGAAATTCCCTGTTTGATTCATACACTTGTAAATTTAGATTCTGTTTGTCACACACAAATAATGCCAAATTCTCTTGTGCCTTATGGGGATATCTGACTCTTAGAGGTATTTATTCTCCTGGGTTTGGAATGACAGAGATCTGTACAAACAGCAGTTTGTTCTCCCCAGAACAGCGTGTGATTTGTCTGCAGAGAGAGGGGAAGTCTCTCTAGGAACAGGCGTGAACTGGAGTCTCACATCCATGTGTTTGTGAGCTGCAGGGAAACAGGGACTCGTGGTCTTAAGGGATTCATGGTTTGGAGTCCAGCTCTTGGCACAAAACACACTTTTATCTCTTATCAAGAGGTGAATCAGCCTCACTGCTGCTCACAACCACCACGAGGCTTGGAGTCGTGTAGTTGAGAGCTAGGTTCTGTGGCTTGGGATCAGCTGCTGAGACGTGCTGGGGCACCCGCAGCAGCATGAACAGAACAGACTGAGGTTTAGGGCTTTGCTGGGCGTTGTGGGGAGCACACTCACAGAATCACAGGATCCCAGAATCCCTGGGCTGGAAGAGACCTTCAACATCGAGTCCAAGCCGTGCCCAACTCCTCACCTAAACCCTGGCACCCAGTGCCACATCCAGGCTTTGTTAAACACATCAGGGACAGTGACTGCAGCACTCCCCAGCAGCCACTCCAGAACTTTATCACCCTCTCTGTGAAGAACTCCTTCCTAACATCCGAGCTAATCCATGCTGATAGCCGCCCGGCCCGCCTGAAGCGCGGCGCTGGCCGTGCCCCGGGCCCTGCCTGGCACGGCTCCTGCGGCTAAACCCGACCGCCGCGAGAGGCGCAGCAAAGCGACACCCACCCGGCCGAAGCTCTGCGGAGGCTGCTTGCAGTGCCGGGGACAGCGACAGACGAGCACTGCGGGATTCAGAGGGTAATGCCCACGGCAGGAGGAAAAGAATCCCTCCCTTCACATGTGGCTTCACGTAGTGACTTGTCTGAAACAAATTCTTATGGCAGATAAACTCCTTGTAAAGCCTTGCAGAACGCCAGGCCATGGCAAATAAATAATTGCTTGGGTGGGTGTAATAGGGATGGCATGTCAGGAATGATTTTTTTTCTTAGTCATGCTTTGCAACATGTGTTCAAGTATTTCTTTGCTGTCATAAATATTGGAGAGAAAAAGATGGCAGCCTAGATGGTGAAGCTTTCTTCTCTTGCTCTCAGCACTCAGGTGAAAACACAGAGAGATTAAAGATGGATTAGATAAGCATTCTTGAGGGAGTAGAGAACTCTGGGAATAGTGCTGTGGCCTATTAATTGTGAAGGATGCAAAAAACTGCCTGTCCCTTTTCTGGTTGGAAAGGCATGCTATTTATATTGGGTTTTATCTCATGGACAGCTTTGGCTGGTTTTGTTGGATTGGATGATTATTTTTTTCCCCCCATATCTTTCTTTTTAACTGTTTCAGGGTACCCAATGTGTCTGCACAGTTCTGTTCAGGTGTCCTTTCCTAGTGTGTCCCATGGGCATTAAAACATCAACAGGACTGAAAACAAAACCATGGCCCATAAATGAATACTGGAACTGTCATGTAGTGCCAACTTGTCAAGATCATACAAAAATTTACTTCTAGGCAATTTATTCTCTACAGGGTTCTCTGCTTGATTACTTCAGAACTTAATTGTTGACTTCAGTGGGAAGGAAGCGAGGCCATGCCATGGATATACTTTGTGTGCCTATTTTCATTTAATTTTGTGTATTTGCTAGATGATGGGTGTGCAGGAGAGTCAGAGCACGTAATTATTATGTGTTAATTAGTGTCCTAAAGCTATATTTAATTAAACCTTTAATAGCAACAGATTACAAATATTCCTGGGAAATAAATTCCTCTTTGTGAAGCAGGGCCATTGCAGTGCAGCCCCACAGACTGACAGCTTGCCCCATCCAGCACTGATTTTTCTGTGGGGAGAGATAAGAACACGGCTAACGAAGGGCAAAGTGTCAGTGTCACCATTTCAGCAGCTGAATCTCTTCTGTCTGTCTCTGCCACACAGCCTATTAAACCTTTTAGCATTATGCTGTCTGTGACAGTAGGAGTTGGTCCCATTTGTACTAACAGCTTTACTGAGACAGTGGCAGGAATACCCTTCAATAGTCCTACAGATAAAATCCCACAGAGTGCATGGAACAGAAGTTGCTTGAAATGTGTTGTTCTCAGTGCATTGTAGCACACGTGTCACCTACCGAAGGGTGTTTAACACACAGCCTAAATGGCATGTCTCTGAAGTTCTACACAGCATTGAAAGTATGAAACTGTGGCATCATTTCCATTTATTCTATGGCTTCTGTGGAGCTGTTTGACCCTTTGCAAGCCCCTTTGTCTCTTTTCTTCCCTGTGTCCTCTTTGTAATTCTCGGTGCAGTTCAGGATGGCACAGAGAAAATGTGCCAAGCTGAGCAGAAGTCCATTCCTAAGACCTGTCAAAAACATTTTCTCAGCCTTGCTGCACTTCAAAGCAACAATGTTATCCTTTCCTAAGGTTTGCTTCCTTGCTTAGCAGCAGTTCAGAAATTCAATATGCCATTTGCTTACGCACCATGATTTGTTTCACAGAAAAAGCTGCTTTTTTGCAGCAGTGCAAGTTAAGAACCCAAATTTGGTTTGGTTTCCCAAAGTACAAATATTGTTAGAGGTTTCTGAGTTATGGTTCTGCCTAGAAACAGATCTCAAAGACTTTCATCTCACTCAGCTGGGATGAAAGAGTTCTGTGAAATTGCAGTGTGCAAGGTGCTGAAGGAATGGGCAGACACTGAACTCTTGTTCCTGGTGAGACATCACACTGTGCTGATCCAAAAACCTAATCAAACAAAAGGAAGGCAAGGTAAATGTGTAGCCAGTGAATGTTTAGTGAGAATTAAAAATAAAACTGTGGCAGTAAAGCCCCTCAGATCCTATGGGAAGTGTTGCTGCTCACTGAGCACACCTGGAAGAAAAAGCTTGGAAGGATTTTGGAGTCACTGGCAGAGGCCTCCTGCTAGAGACTGAGGAAATTATTCCATGAACAAAGACAACCCTCAGCCTCAGCAAGACAGGCCTGTGCTCCAGATTAACAGAACAATCAATTAAAAAGTGAATCATTGGCAGTGAGGTGAGCAGAGAGGGAAAACTGCCCCAATTTGCCTATGCAAATACAGCACCTCCCTCTGTGTAGGTGTGCTGTGGGAAACAGCTCAGCAAACCCACACGGGACCTCTCCTGTCCACACTTGTGCTGCCACGCCATGCAAATGTTTCCATTCCCACATGTTTACTCTGTGCATTTCCCTTCTCTTCAGCTCCCTCCCCAAATCATTACATTATTAAACAGCTTATTTCCTGCAAAGATCTGCTGGCCACTAAGTTTATTTCCAACTTTGCTATTGACCAGGGTTGTAATTGCTGCAAATTGTGCTGTAAAGCAGTGTTTCTATTTCATGCTCTGGTTTGGCTTCTTACTCAGTGCTTGCAAAGGTACTGCTGCTGTGCTGTCAATACCCATTTTTTGGTATCTTTCTGGTAAAATGAAGTTTTCCTCTGTGAGGCTTTCAAGTCACCAGATGCTAGCGAGGCAGGCTGAGAGCTCTAAGCTGATAGAAGATTTTGTCTCCAAAGCTGCAGTCTGGGGAAAGCTCCAGGAAATTCCTGGTCCCCATATGCTGTTGTAGGGAAGAACATGTGGTGTCCTGCTGTCCTTTCCAGGGAAGCAGAGTTTGGGAGCTGAGCTCTGTCTGCCACTGAGATGGATGAATTCATTTTGCAAGGTTTTGTACACAGCTATTGGTATCACTTCCTGGTTTCTGTGTAGCATGATCTTGAGACTTCCAGGGGGGAAAAAAGCATCAGAGGAGAGAAAATCAGTGTTCGTTCCACTAGATGTTCTTTAAGAAAAGGAGATATCCAAATTCCTTTGGATTTCTTCACAGTAGACTGCAGTGACAGCAGTGACACTGCTGCTGCCCTTTGCTCCTTGATGGGCACTGCAGTAAAACCTCAGCACATTTGCAGTGCTGCCATAGTGTTTGTGCCTCACACACGACTAGATTTGGCCTTCATTTTCAGAATTTTCTTATGCCACTGAAGGCTCTTCATCTGGGTTTGCTGAGCAGAGATCTCCCAGCTCCTCCTTGCAGCCTTCCTGCTGAGGCCCCACCGTTTTCTGTTAGGTAATGGAGGTTATTGTAACACATTACTTGAGGGGCATACAAGAGAACAGACTTCATGTGATATTCCAAAATAAATGCTGACACAGTTTTTCAGTTAAAAAAAGTTTGTCAGAATATTTTAGAAACTAACAATTAGATGCTAATATTTCTAGACTAACAGGAATAGAAATCAGAATTAATGAGTTCTCTGCAGGTACATCTGTCACGTATTTAATGATATGAGGCATATTTCATGCTCACAGCACCCTGCCAACATTATGCAACCCTTGCAATAGCTCTCTGCAGTAAATACCACTCCTGCTTTGCTGCTAGGGAAGATGAAACTTCGTTCCAGGCATGACACCCTGAGCCTTTCAGAGTGTCTCCCCCTAAAGTCAGTGGGTGCAGACAAGACCTGGGCTGCCTGTGTGCTTGAGGGGTTACTCCTGAGTGCAGATGTCCTCGTGTCAGCCCAGCACAGCGTGGAAGCTCTGGCTGCCATCCTCTGCATGGCCTGCATCACTGGGCTGCAGCAGTTGCTGAAGGCCCACACACAGAGAAGCAGCAATTTCCACACATGCCTGCAGAGCTGCTCGTGGTTCCTGGGATGGAGATAAATGCTAAATAAACACAATTGCTGGCAGAACAAAGTTTAACCTGAAACAACACAGTCAAGTTTTCTGTGGGAGGTAATTAAGGGACCTGATTTGTCTCTGTTACCGTTCTGCCCTGAGTAAAATTGCAGTAATAATTGCATCTCTCTTAGAAGAAACTGGAAGGATAAATATTTCCCTGGTGCTGAGACAGTGTTGATCTAATAGAAATATGTCTTAATCTTTCTTATGATAGAATAAGGGCACCCAGCTAACGTGCCAGGCACTGCTGTCCCTGAGAGTGCACATTCACTGACAGAGGCATCCTCTCCTTTTGGCAAACTCTGTTCATTCCAAATAAACTCAGGCACACTGGGCTCTTCCACTCTTTCCATAATTTACAATATGGCCCTGAACAAATTGCACCTGTGGTTCATTCAACCTGAAGTTTCTAAAATAGTTTAGTCATAACTGGAAATTTGCTTCAAATTCACTGCTTTTTACTCATTTGGCTCACTCATTTTTAGTCACAAGCAGTATAACTGTTATGACTATTAGTAGTTTTTGAGGTAAAAGTTGAGTCTAGGGAACACAGGCATGATAGTTTCAACAGCTGCTGCAGTTCTACCTGAGATATTGATGTTGGCAGGCATTGAATTCGCTTCCCCAAACCAGAAAAGCCACTCCTAATTGCTCTGAGCATGGTCCTGAGGGATGATCCAGTTTCTCTTTGAAGTACCACATTTCAGGACAGGATAGTTCCATGTATGACAGACGCTTTCAGCCACAGAGGGGGCCCCAAAAGAGAAGATGTAATTTGGATCTTAACTTCTCTCGTATCTAGGGGCTGTTTGAAGGTCCATGGGAATCCCATTAAAAGCTTAATTTCTAAAGTTCAGTCCTAGTTCTGAATTTTCCCTGGGCTAGAAATAAGGAGGTTTTTTTTCCATCTGGATGTTAGGTGTATATTTTGTCTTTGACATCACTCTTGGCAGAACTGACAGAACAGAAAACCTTTCATTTTGTCCATCAGGGGAATCTCCATTTACCCTGGGTAAAAACTTTCCTCATGAACACAGACTATGCCTTCTAACTTTGTTCTTGAGCTGTATATGAGAAATTATTCCTTGTCCTGGGCGATGGAGACAGCAGTACATGGAATATTTTGGTTTCCAGAGATATCTCCTGCTGCACGTGAGCCGTGAGGCTTCCCTGTCTCAGTGCTGACACAGCTGCTGAGCTCGGGGGCTGTTTTCCCTTCCTTTCTGCTGCATCACAGCTGTGATGTTTGTTTTGTGCTTGTGCTTTAAGATGGGTCTCTCCCTGCAGAGCAGCATCCAGCCAAAAGGACCTCTTGGCACAGAGATCATCTTGGCTACTGCCTAGGAGCTTCCCAAGCATATTTTAGTGACCAAAATTTCCCAGTCATTACTGGTTCCCTCACAAGGGCTTTTCAAGAATATCTTCCTTTTTAAGGATGGACAAATAAGAGTTGTTGATAACTGTTGATGCCTCACCACTGTTAGTGCCCCTGGACTAAAGCAACCAGTGTGCTTCTGTTGCTGTTCCTTTGCTTTATCATGGAGCTGTAGCATCTGGCAGGACTGTTTTTAAAAAGGAAAAGCAAATGCAGGGTGATGAAATCCCAACGGGACAGTCCTGAGGGCTGCAGGCTGAACGCACGGGCTTTAACAAGGGCTGCCTTTCCCCTCAGGCCATGTCTGCACTGCAAATTGCACTGTGGCTTCCAGGGATCCAGCCTGACCCTGAGCTAGAGTGCCCAGAAGCAGGGAAAGTGAGCCATGGCAGACTCTGCTCCGGACTGCTGCAGCCAGGCAACTTCCAGGTCTCAGTCAAACAGGCTGGGCTTGTTCAGAGCTGCTTGAGGTTTCTGTGAATTGTGTCTCAGCTTCAGTAAGGATCCATGCAGTTCTGCTTTTCCCACTTCAATCTAGAGAAAATGCTCTGTGTGCCGTAGGAAAGTTTTATCAGTTGTGAGAAACAAGTTCTGGGTGGGGCCAGGAGTTTCTGTAGAATGTCTTTGAGGGCTGCACAAGCATCAGCAGCTAGGCAAGGAATAATTCTGCCTTGATACTACTAAAATAAATTCCTGAGAATGATGTATGAGAAAAAAAAGGATGAGTTTAATTCTTTTGGTGTAATCTGTGTAGTTTAATTAGGTATCCAGTTTTAAATCCAGTTATGTTTGCATGTGGCTTTAGCACTGCCTCTTAATTCAAGAGGCCATGTGAGCACGTTATTCTCTCAGAGACTGCCCTGCAAACAGCCTGTAAAGATGAAATGCCCATCAGAAATATTCATTAGTTTTCTTTGTGACCTTCTTTATTTTATTTCTGAAAATTTGTTTGCTAACAATTTACAAAATGTGAGTCGGCTTCACTTAAAAAAACAGAAAAAATATGCAAACTCGAGTCAGCCAAACTGACTGTTCCTTCCTTTTTATCAGAACTGAACCTCAGGGAGGTCTCAAAGGAGGCCTCTCCTGTCTTCTTACTTTACTGAAGAAATGTTGCACCTTGTATATGATTCCAGCTGTAAGGATTGAAACTGCAGAGAGTGAACTAAAGTGTCCAGTGTTCAGCACCCTGAGCTGTTCCTGATCCCAGTTTGTGTCCCTTCAGGCCCCACTAGGGTCACCTGCATATTGGGCACTGCCTCAGCTTCTCCTTGAAGGCAGATGTGAATAATGAAGAGTTGGGATCCAGCTGTGAAATCCCAGTTCGTGTTTCACTTTGAGTCCTGCTTAAACAGGTTCAGCAGCTGGGCATGTTCAATTGTTCTACAGGCATGTTCTTTTCATGAGCAGGGAGATGGAAAGGCAGAGTCTGAAATAAATCCAGGTTGGTAAATATCAGCTGTGCTAATTTTAGCGTTTGAGCCTGTGGATGCTTTGGGAACACCAAAGGACAGTTGTTTCTCTAGTTTTGATTCCTGTTGTTTTGTGTGCCCACCTTTTGGTTGAGAGGAATCAGTCCCTTCCAAACTGGCAAGAACAAAGTGTGAATGTGTGGACCTGGCCTCCAATCTCTATTTAACTACCTTAACTACTATTTAACTACTACTTTTGGCAGATGCTTTTGCACTCTTTTTGCAATAGCCCCCAGCTATAATCAAACTTCCACCCCCCTGTTTGAATTCCCTAGGATTTGATTCAGAGAATCACATCTGCACATCCTTGTACTACCAATTCTCTGCAGCAGCCAGGTACACAAGCACACAGTGCACGAACTAATAGAGCATCCTGTGCTCAAGCCCAGGTTTCCCCTCTGAATTCCTCTGTCTGCCATTGTCAGTTATCTGTATGATACATTTCATAACTGAGCAGCTCATGCATAAAAGATCCTTATTGATCAGCCATGAGGTGCAGAAGTGCTGCTCAGGCTTGGCACGGAGTTCAGCAGAAGTCAAATCAAGGACAGGGCTGGCAAGTGTTCAGGCTCAGGCACCACAATGCTGAAATCTGCATTTATTCTAATCTGTTCAGATACGATTTCTGCAATGCAGCCAGTGGCTAAGGCTGACCTTAAATCCAAAGAATCCTTGGCTGTTGGTCTGTTTCCAAAGGCTTAATCCCTTTTGGTCTTGAATTGCTTTTGTTCCTCCACAGAATTTAATGGTATTTCTATGGCTGTGTTAGTTTTCCTGAAGCAGTCCTTCAAATTACTTATGGATTGTTGGTATTTTTGCACTTTCTTTTTGAAGTAATAATTCCTTAACCCTACTTCTGCAGCAGCGTTTCAGCTGACATGCAAGCACACTTGGAATTGCATCAGGGCTGCTGTGTGAGTCCAGAGGCAGGGCCCAGTGTGGTACAAGCACTGCCCCAAAGAGCCTGAGCTGAACCCTGAGCCTCTGCTTTTCTCCTGTGGTTGAATTCCAGCCCTGCCACACCACAGATCAGCAGCTCAGGGGGAGCGATGCACTGTGCTGCACATGTTAGGATGGGAACCAAGAGGGAGAAGTAAGAAACGAGCTAGGCTGCCCCCAGTCCCCATCTGTGATCTCTCTAACTAACCTGGCAGTGCTTGGTTTTATTTTCATGGGAGAAATCTTTAACAGGTAGAATCAGCTCTCTGTGGCTGTGCAGGCAAAACATTTTATCCCTTTTTGCTCACTTCCTGCATAACGTCCTTGTGTCAGTCTGGGGAGAACAGCTGCCTTCTGCTCTGGGGAGGAGGTCACCATGGGCAGGACAGGGGTAACCAAGTTCCTGACCATTTTCAGTCCTTCATCTTCAGCATTTACACATCAAAGTCCTGCAGGTGGGTACTGCTTGCACTGTCTGATTACATACAGAGCTGCAAAAGATATTGGGATCTGTAGAAATGTAGGGGCTTCAAACTCAAGAAACTCTATGAAACTCAAGGTACATCTGAGTTAGAATTCTTCTGAGGGAGGAGATTCTCGCCCTCTGCTCTGTTCTTGTGAGACCCCAGCTGGAATATTGGATACAGTTCTGGTGCCCCCAACACGAGAAGGACACGGAACTGCTGCAGAAAATCCAAGGGAGGCCATGAAGCTGATAGAGGCACTGGAGCAGCTCAGCTGTGGAGACCTCCCAGCACCTTCCAGGGTCTGCAGGGGCCTAGGAGGAACAGAGTGGAACTCCTCAGCATCTGGAGTGGCAGGATGAGGGGAATGGCTTCAAACTGAAAGAGGGGAAATTTAGCTGCACAGAAGGAATTCTCCTCTGTGAGGGTGGGGAAGCCCTGGCACAGGTGCCCAGAGAAGCTGTGGCTGTTCCATCCCTGCCAGTGTCCAAGGCCAGGCTGGCCAGGGCTTGGAGCAGCCTGGGACAGTGAGAGGCATCCCTGCCATGGCAGGGAGTACAACAAGATGATCTCTAAATCCCTTCCAAACCAAACCATTCTATGATTCTCTATCATTCTAAATTTATATATTTATTTCATGGACAACAAGATGCACCTTACCAGTTACAGGCTCTTCCAGATAAAAACCGAAACAACCCAAACCCCAACCCTCTAAATATTGTAAGAATTTCTTATTTATGGTCACCATGACAGTGTGTTTTTCCCTTGACTTATTTCCTGTAAACAGCTGAATCATTCCTTGCTCAAAAGCTCTCCAGAATCTGCAGCCACTGGCATGGAAAATTTTGGCACAAAGGTTTGTAAAAAGCTCGAGTCAGATCGTTTTAATGGGGAGTGGCTGTAATGTTCACAGTATGGAAATCTGGGAGCCCAGACTGTAATCCACACATATGTAAACAGAGCTGTTAGATCATCCGGGGAATAGAAGAGGAAAAACTTTTCTTCTGTTAAAGGAACGCAAAAGATTTTAAAGCAATCATTTTTCACTCGTAGTGATTGTGTTCCTGTGGGTGAGCAAGGCCAGCACGTGAGATTTACAAGTGCTGTGGAAATCTGACCTTTCCTGTAAATCTGAGCGGGATGACTGCCTCTGCTCCCATCCCAAGTGTAGATGTGTATCTTAGCACGGCGGCCGGAGGCTTTTCTGGTAGTGGCAGGCACTGTTTGGCCACAAGCTGAGGTTCCCTATCGCAGGCTCGGTGAGATTCCGCAGGACAAAGGCTGTGTAAATTGAATTACACTAACACCACCTATGGGTTCGGGCTAGGCATTTGCATTACAAATGCCCGTACAGTCTGCGTGCCCCACACTCACCAATTAGGCTTTCTTCTCAACCCGCTTGGTCCTTCATAAAAGGAGGGAAGGTTTTTTCTTTCCTGATGGAGTTGCAAAGAAAAGCTGCTAATGAAGGACTGATGAATGGTCTGATTGTGTTGCTGTTTGTATAGTTTCACCTTCATTTGCATCAGTACCAGGCACAGATCCCAGGGCTCATTTTTCACTTTTCAGTGCTCCTCTTCTTTGGCCCCTGCCTGCGCTAGGACCAACCAAACAAGCACATTTATCTTGGCCTCCTGGAGCAGGAATGCCTCGGAATGTTTCCTTTCGTGCATCCCAGGGTGGGGTGGAACCTCTCCCCAGCACATCTGACTTCTGTTTCAGGTTGATTTGGAAATCTGACACCAGCTGGAGCGACACAAAATGTACTGGGGCCGTCGCTGCTTTCCCTCGGGAGCACTTGATACTTCATCTCGAAGTGTATCTCCATTTCCCGCTCCAAGGAACGGGTCTCCTCTTTAGTATCTTTTCCCAGCAGTTCCCACAGCGTGCTTCACTGTAAAATAACTCCCCACACCTCCAAGACCAGAGGAGGCACACAAACAGCGTGTCAAATTGCTTACATGGAGCGCCCCTCAATGATCCAGTCAAAACTCTGAGTCGGAGCAATCCCTCCCTTCCTGTAGGAGCACACGAGTACACACAGCAGCCACGTTTGACAAGTGACTCTTCAGTTCTGGACCTCTTTGGTTCTTCCTACTTTTCCTGTCATTTTGAAAACATAGCAACTGCCAAAAAATAATGATTTTCTTTTTAAAGAAGAAAAAAAGGAGAATGAAAGAATGTGGCCCTTTGTTTTCTATATCTCTTCAGGGAACAAGCTCCATTGATTGAATGCCAGGAAGAGGATAATGCAAGCTCCCATTAGGCTTGTTTGCATCTTTTTCCAGAATGACAGTTTAAGTCTGCTGGCTACAGATGGCCTTTGACAAGTGACAACACTCGCTGTTATGCCAGTGCATGACTTCATCTGTGTGACACTGCATGTGACTGCAGCTTGCTTCCTCTTTGCTTGCAGGGACTATTCTCCATTGCAGGAGCACCAGAAGAGCAGAGGTTTCCATTGCCACAACCAGAAGCCTTAAACTGCCCTGCAGGCAGGGAAAGACAGTATTGTTGGGATATTGTTCTTTGCTTGGGGATTTAACAGCCAAGTCTGAAGTTAGGAGGCCAGATTTGGTAAAGCTTCAATACTTTTTTGAATGGACATTTTCCAATGCTGGTGAGGCCCACAAGGGCATTTCAGAGTGCCTCCCAAAGGGACACCAAACTTTGCAGCTTGTGCTGGAGGGGCAGAGCCTGCAGACCTGTGCTGGAATTTGGAGGAGTGTTTGTCTTCTCTGAATCTTGGCAACCTCAGGGAATGCTGCAAGTTGAATGAAAGAAGTCATCCACCATCTAGCAGTGACTGGGGTAGATTGAACTCATTCCCATTCTGTCTTTTGCTTCAGAAGCAGGAAAAAAAAAACGGTTTATATTCTACACTTTTCTTTTTGCCACTTTTAAACACAGGTCACAATCTGATTTATGGTTAGTAGCTATTACATTGTCCTAATTTTTATTGTAACTGTTTGATCTAAACTTGCTTCTCAGGCCTGTTCTGACACCTGCAATTTACTGCTGGCTTTTTTAGGAAAAAAAAAAAAAGGAAAATACTTTTATATTTTCTTCAACATTTTTTTCTGTTTATTGCTCCAGGCAAATAGAGAGCTGAGATAACACAGGGTGGTGTGGTTCACACACAGTGTATAAAGGTGCTGTCAAAGCAGTCCATCATAGGCCTGGATTGGGGATGAAATTTAGCAAATACTGGGCCTCATATCAGAAGATGACCAAAGAGTTAAATAGAGACAAAAATGCTAGCAGTCATATTTTTCATCCTTTTTTTTTTAGTTGTAATGGAACTCAGGAAGCCTCCTCTGAATTATATGGCACAAGCATTTCAAAGCTTCATGTTAGCAATTCAGTTTTAGCAGAACAATGTGTTTTTCAATATCTGGGGAACAATGAGGAGTGTGTAAAATGACCCCTGTTTCTTCAAAGATTACATTTCAGAGATGATCCTGTCTTCACGGTGGAGTCACATTCCTGTGAAAATGCCACTGCCATGAGGCTGTGAACCATGGAAACATTAATAGGGAATAGGGAAATCTGTGTCTTTAGCTGAAAGTTTATTTTCTTTGAGTGATTGTGTCCTTGAGTCTGGCCCACTGTCAAAAACTGTGGGCAGCCTGGGAGACAAATAAAAACTGACACCTCCAAAGTTGTTTATATTAGTGAGGAGAGCTCTGCATCTGCAGAGTGTGAGTACATTCCATAACAGTTTCAAAAGGCAGTTTATTAAAAATAAAATTCAACCATTCCAGATAACTAAAATATCTTAATTAGAGGAGAGTGTAGGAAAAAATCCAACCTTCTGAGAAGCTGGTTCTCTCTCTGTCTTGCAAGCAGGCCAAATAAGCCCTTGTGTGTTGAATAAATCACAGAATAGGTCTGGGACTCTTCAGAAGATAACTTCTCCAAATATCACTAGTAAAACAATATATTCCCCCCATCCTGCTGAGAATGAGTGGGACAGATGCTGCAGATTTAACTTTGACACTTATCCCATGAGGTCAGATGGTAATCCAAGGGATGACAAAACAGAGGAATGACCCTGACAAAAGGAATTTCTAGCCCAGTTCCTTTAGTCATGTGGTGGACGTGTTGGATGAGCAGTCAGGGCCACATCAGCGTGTTGGAAGTGCTCAGTTATAGCTCCTGTTCTGTTCTGAAATCCATCACCTCTTCTATCAGGCAGTGATTGATCTCTTCAAGCTGGCAGGCACATGGCCAGCTAAATGTCACCTCTGCTGTGATGCTCCAAGCACCCTCTTCACAGACTCAGCCACCAGAATATCCATATTATTCCTGTAGAGTCTCCTGATGCAACACGGCTTCCAAAAGATCTTGGATCAAACAAATTGATTGCTCCTTCTGCCCTCGGTTCTTGTGACAGTGGATAAATCTGCTTTCTTGTTTGGAGACTTCAGAATGTGGGAATTTTCCCCTTGTTCAGGCTGAGCCTTCTCTGTCTGGTGAGGTGAAGCTGAGCCCTTGGAAAGGACAGGGAGGAACAGCAGCAGCTTGGCTCTGAGCAGTCACTTTTGCTGGCAGTCTGGGAGAGAACAGTCTCTTGACTGGCAGTGATATAAATATTCAGGGCTGGATTGACAGTATGCAGGACATAAGCCTGCTGGGAACAGTGAAATTGAGACATGACTTCTTTCCTCCTTTTGTGCTCCTTTGTGAAGGCGTGAAGGGTGTCCAGCAACAAGTTTCTTTCCTTCCCCAAAACAAGCTGGTAGAGGACAAGTGGAGCTGAGCAGCCAGGAGATGTTGGTGTTGTTTTCCACTCGGTTTCAAGTTCTGCAAACAAAGCTAGAGCTGGTAAGTGAATATTGCTTAGCCTGGGGGCTGGACCTTCCCAAAAGTGCTGAGCCTCAAGGCTGTTCTTGCTTCTCCTCAGCAAAAGAGGGGCTGTGTGAATGACAGAGTACTTGGTGTTGGCTGTGTGGGGCCATTTTATTGCTGTAGTTCACCTTATTTCCTATCACTTTGAGGCCTGATGCAAAACCTGATGAGTTTTGCTGACAGTGAAGAAAGAGGTCTCAGTGATAGTTGGGAGGCTGCATTTAAAATCTGGTTAATGTGGTGACATCAGTACTGAGGAATGTTATTTGTGGTCAAAAGTGCCAAAGAGATCAATGATTCTACTCCAAGATGTAGCCATTAAGGAAAAAAAAAAAAAAAAACCAACAAAAAAACCCCACCAAACTTTAAATGGCTTTCTAGTATGCTTGTTTTCTGAATGTTAAACTGATCATTAGAGCCCTTTTTAACTTGTGCACTCATGGATCAGGTCAAACCAGTGTGATTATTCAGAAGCACTCATCATATCCAGGTGGGATAAATAGGAGTGCTAAGCTAAAGAGCTGCAGCCCTGTTTATCAACAGACTTAAAACTGCATCAGATCTGAGATTTTTCCCAATAATGTAGCTAGGACCTTTTATTTTACTGTATTGTGGAGCTGCATGTGAAGCAGAACCATTTCATCTCTGTCCTTACATTTATGCCTTTTATTTCCTCTCTTCCTTTGGGGCATTTTCATGTACACAGCAGGAGCACACCTGAGATGGGCTCTGAAAATTGTTATGTAGTCTGTAGGCAAAGAGCATAGCAGGGGAAAGGCATGAAAGGAAAACTACCAGATTGTGCAAGGGAACCAAGACTGGCTTTCTGCATTGTTCTTATTGGCACATGCTGTTAGTGCTTCACATTCTTCCATTGCTCAGAAACCCTGTCATCTGCAAACAAACCCAGCTCCTGCAGCAGACAGTGTGTGTGCAGAATGTAAAGAGGGAGGTGTCTGTAGGCAGCCTACAAAAGCTTGCCACGTTGCTTCCATGCCCACAAAAAGTTCCTTGCTTTGTGGCTGCAGACTCACCCCTGACAGGCAACCTTTCTGCACTTGATGTATTTTATGTCAGGAAGTTTTTCTCAAGACTTGTCTCCCATATTCTTAAGTAGTCAATATAAAGCTGGTATTTAGTTATGCATTATGATCCAAAGCATTGGTCAACGTTGTATTGAAATTACAGCATGTGGAATTACAGCATGGAATTCTCACCAGGAGCACCCAGCTTGGGGTTTGTGGCTATTTCTCCATACCCTGGAAAAGACAGGTAGTTATAGTAGTAGATTTGGTAAGTTCTTGCAGAGTATCTCTAGTTCATATTTTGTTGATGGTAGAATTTGATCCTGTAGTGTCTTTAACAGTTGGATCTCTGTCCGGTTTTGTGTGTCCTGCCATCCCTTTATCAACTCTCAGGATGAAGAAAAGAGGCTTAGTTGTGGATTCCTTCCTGAGCTGCTCACCCACTGAGGGCCAAACCTGTCCGTGGATGTTTAGAAGTGTAGCTCTAACTAGGAAATGCTGAGACTCTAAAATAAAAATGTATTCCAGGTGGTGAAAGAAGTGAACATTTCTCAGGCAAAAGCTGCTCAGCAGACAGCCTGAGAGCAGTGGCCTGGCTGCGTTCAGGATCCCCACGGGAAGAGGCTGCTGGTAATGAAGCCCTGTCACCAGGACGCTGATGCTGGCAGATGGCAGAGCACAGCCTGGGCCAGGGGTCTCCTCACATTCCAGTTCCCCATTATGTCTGCACGGGGCTTCTCTCCTTAATAGGGGAGTCCGAGCTGGGCTTAATGGGCTCTGACTAATGACTAAAAAGGAGAAAAGATGAAGAATTAGCTCCTTTGTGATTTCCCTTTCTTTCTTTCACCCATCTTTGACAGGCTGTAAATGGATTTTCTGTAGCTGCTACGTTTCACTGGGAAAATGAGCAGGGTGTGTTTTTAGATGATTACTCATTATCTGTAGGGTTTGTGCTCAGCCCTTGCACTGTGTCCCTGTGAGACCAAGGAGGCCTTTAAGTTTCCAAGTGAGAATTCCTACTGGGGTGTTGATGGGGAAAAAAATTGCCTAAATTCTGTTCATGCCCAAGGCAGTAACAAGACCTGTCTGACCTCATGGTTTGTGACTAAAGCAGGCTCTGGGCAAGAACGTGGCTACCTGGCTCCTCTTTAGGAGCTGCATCTGTGCCACTGAACCTGGGGAGAGAAGAGACTCCATTGCCTCAGCCCACCCTCTGCCTTTTAGAAGGCTTCAGATTTCCTGATATTCATGTATATGTTCAACAGACAGCTTTTTGTTGATAAGGTTTAGAAATGAAAATGTTTATCCTTTGGGCTTAGCATTCCAGCTTGCAGGAAAACTCAGTGGAGTAAATTCCCTGATGGCCCCTGTTTGTGCTCTGCTTGCAGAGAGTGTGGCATGTGCCATGGTGCAGTGTTTGTAGGAAGTGGGTTTGTTGGATCAGGCCTTTATAATCAATCTGTAATCCAATTAGAAAAAAGTGCTGTCTGTATTGATATGTCTTAGGTGAGGCTGTAAGGCAGGGAAGGAAAAACCTTTGATTCAGGCAAGCTTCTTTCAAAGCTGAATAATCTGAGAGTGTTTGGGCTTTTTCTCACAGTGCATGGAGTCCCCAGACAGAGGCAGCCATCAGCTTCTTCCAAAAGCCCAGTGTGGTTATGCCACTGCACTGTGCTGAGAGAGGCTGCAGAGGTTCTTTAGTGGGGATTCCCACTCGGGTGTTTGTGGGAAGAAGTTGCCCAGTGCTGGGTTTTGGCAGGTGAAAATGTGTGAAGCACAATAGGGGCTGCGAAGGAGAAACCTGTTTCACAGACAGGGGAATGTAGAGATAATTTAGGCTACAGATTTTGGCTTAGGACACCTGAAATGTTTGAGAGAACTTTACACATCATGCTCCTTTGGGCTGAGTGATATCCCAGTGTCTCTAGGACTTTCCACTGTCATCTCACTTGGCACTGAGCAAGAGATCCAGCCTGAAAACAAACAATTAATTGACTTGCTTTAACCAGGTAACACAGGGAGATAAATGTTACATTTACAAAGGAAGGTGAGTGGCAGGTAGAAGATGAACTCTGCTGTTTAATACTCTGAGAGTAAGCCAGAAAAAAAAGTAAAGCCTGTCACAGTTTAGTGTAGTGTCTTTTATGTGTCTGCACGATGAGGAAGTCAAGCCACGAAGATTTAATGTCTGTGGAATTCAGGGGAAGGATTCCCAAAGGAGTTGGAGTAATCTGGAGACTAAGGCTGGGGGACAAGGTTTGCTGTCACCTCACAGCTCTCTGTCCCCTTTTGTATTCACTAGTGAATTTTATCACTGTCTCTCCAAATTAAAAAAAAAACGAGATATATTTTTGTTTAAAAACTATAAAAAGATTGGAGAGTGTTTAAGGAAACAAGCATGGAAAGATGGAAATAACTCTATTTCTCTGAAGGCAGAGTGTTGAGGTGAGGTGTGGTTTGAGAAGCTACTCCAGCCTTACCCCGGTGGCCTTTGCTCTGCTGGCATTTCCAGGCACTGGTTCTGCTTCTCCACAAGAAACAAGGGCACGGCTCAAAACCACAGACACCTGCAGGAGGCGGTTCCCTTCAGCTGCCCTCGATGACACACGGTAATTAACTTAATTGGCGTCTCCTTGTTGACGGTAGCCGAGGATCTGGCCAAAGTAAGTACAGTGCACAGCACAATTGTAACGTACCTGCAATTAACAAAAAATTAGAAACATTTGTAATTGCTGGTGCATCCGGTCAATAACCCAAACACACTCAGTCATTCATGTCTGTTTGAGCTGCGCCTGGAAGAAGCAAGAGAAGATTTTCTGACTCAGGTGTGTAAAATGAAAGTTTTGTTCAGCCATGAGACAGACATTTGGACACACTTTGATAGCACAAATAATGAAGTGGTAAAATGCTCTTAGTACCCTACTAATTGGTTACAATGGGAGTAAATTACCTTGGTTGAAAATTGCTTAATGGGCAACTTGAGATAGGTTTCCTTTGTTTGAGAGGTTGTTTGGGTGTTTATTGTACTGTACAGATAACAGAGTTTTGGTCAGAAGTTTTTAGTCTAAGTCAAAAGAGCAAGATCAAAGTTGTGGAAGAAAAAACAGTCTGTTTCAGACAGGCTTTAATTGCATTTTTGAACAAGAAGAGGATAAAAATTATCTGTCTGCTGTTGGTGGACAGAGAGAAAGAAAAGAGTGATCAATAGAGCATGCAAATGAAAGAAGAATAATTGTAGACATGTCAGTGAAAATATTTTTTTCAAACAGGACCTCAGTTTCAGCTGTCTCACTTTACCCACTGACTGTTCCCTTCAGTACTTTCACTTTCATGGCAAAACGTGCACTGATCATTTCTCCAGCTGGACATTCCACATTTGTGCCTTCTCCCCAGAGATAAAGCCTGAATATCTTAGAGCCCAGGTGGTTGCTGCCTGGGCTATGAGGGGAAAAGGGACACTAATTGAATTAATTTTTCTGGTCAGAATTTAGGGAAATAATTCTCTGCTTGACTTGCTGTGGGATTTTTTGTTAGGCTTGAGCAGGATTATGTCATACTTTTGCATGGCTGCTATGAATTAAGTCTCTACCAAAGGTTTACACATCCATCTGCTGTTCCTCTTCACCATAACGAATCTTCTGGAAGATGCCATTTGGAGAAGGCTGAAGTTGTGATATCTTTGTTATATTTAAGTACTCTTGGGTTCCTGGGATCATCCAGGGCTGATTCTGCAGTGCCTTGGGGCTGCACAGAATAATGGGAGCAGGCACTCAGGTGAGTTCTCAGGGACAGTTCCTGAAATTCAGGTCCTCTCCTGGGAGCTCATTCTTTATGCACCTCCGTGTTGCTGTTAGGCAGCACAGCCTGATTTCCTTCAGGAAAATTCACATGTGCAGCTGAGGCTTGTTGGGGTTTCTTGGCTCCAGTGTAAACGTGAAGCAATGTAAATCAAAGCGTGCTGTATATATTTTTATTGCTGTTGCAAACTTGTTGCTTCAATACACAAGCAGTAAAATACAATTTAGGAGAAGCTAGAAACTTCAGATTTATTGGAATAAATAAATTTGTTTATATCATTTCTCAGGCCCAAAACTGATATCTTTGTGATGATGTAAATTACTGCAGCCTAATGTAAGTATCTGCTGATGTGTGAGGCCTGGAAACCTTTCTGCCTTTTTGAAGTCAGTGGATGGATATTTGGCTTCAGCTGTTTCATAAAAATTGAATGCAGATCACTGCCTGGTTTACCTTGCACCTGTTAAAGACAATTGCAGGGGGTTTGTACTGAGTGGCATCATATCTTTGGCTGGAGTCTGCAACTTTTATACACATGAATTATTTTATTTTTGTGAATGCTTTTATTGAACTCTGCATGGAAATATTTTCAATATAGAGCCTTGGTCAGTGTAAATTCTTCAGAGGAGCAATTATTATGCCTAGGTTTTGGCTCTGTTGCAACAGGAATTATAATTTAAACACATATCAGAAATATATTTGTAATAACTGAAGCAGCAAATACACATTCTAAAATGTGCTTTGAGAAAGGACATTTCACTTGCTAACCATTGAGAAGAAATTTACAGGAGTGAAAAAACATCAGATTCATGTAGGCTAGGAGACAAAATCTGAATTTGTCAGATAGACTTCTCTGTGTCCCTGCATTTGACTTGTCATGCTACAGGTATTTAGGAAAACAGAGGTTAATTTTTTAACTGACTGCATTTGAAAAGAAACTTACTGTGAGTGTTGTGGGCCAAATAAATCTGGTCCCAGTGCTTACACTCCACAGCTGTGGATTTCAGTTGAAGTGCTTATGGTAAATCAGATTTGGACTTGACTGTCAACCATTTCATCTTTTCACGAGGGATCAAATGAAAGTCTTGCTGTGATCAAGCAAATTTCTGCTGAGGTTCCAGTCATTCCAACTAATTTCAGACCATGTCAGCATTGGCCTGTTTTTTTACATAATGGGATACTTTGTGTAGATTTTGCTCTTTGTGTGGGTACCTGGGGACACTCAAATGTATTCTGTCATTTACCAAAATTTTTGAGCCAAATTTTCCACGTTAATTAATTATATCTGGATGAAGTTATAAACTCAGATTAGTACTTTACAGTGCTGAGTAAGTTTCACCAATTCAGTAAGGAAACGTGTTAGGTTGTGTAAGACTTCCTGCTGCAACACCTCTCTTACTGAAACCTTTCCTAACCGAGAAAATCTCCTGACTCAGGTAAGAACGCTCATTTTTTTCCTGAACTGTGGAAGGTAGGCATCCAGAGACGTGCATCAGGTCTTGTAATTGCTATTTTCTAACTGCTGTATAATGTCAAGGGCTCCAGCAGCATCTTTGTGTGCCAGGCTGGAGCTCACGCTGCGTGCCCAGCGCTAGAAATGCCTGGCTGATAAGCTGATGCACTTTTTATCTACTTTGGAGCCTGACTGACATCTCCAAACACTGTTGTATCTAAACAGCTTGAATATGTGACCTCATTCCTTAAATACCATCACTCGAACAGCTCGCGTTGCTAAAATAAAAGCGGTGTTGATTCTGTGTTGTGAAAACTCCCCCAGCCCTGCGGCAGAGCAAAGCACTCCTCCTTTCACCGCGGTGGAAAGGTTCCTCTGTAGCGATCCCCGGGTACCTGCAGCGCGGGCGCCGAGCGCGGCTTGCCGCTCTTTGTGCCAGCCTGTGCCCGTCGCAGAAATTCAGGCGCATGGAAAAGGACTGGGCAACGGCTCCCGAGGAGAATGTCCCACGGAGGTGAAGCGGCTTCGTTTTCTTTTCTTAGGCTGACGAGTTTAACTGCTCTCTGAACTGGGGGAAGATTGGAGTTGAGCCAAGCTTTCCTGAAAAAAGAGGCCAGGATCAGCTTTCCCCTTAATGCTCAGAAACAATCTCTTTGCATTGCAGGCCTGTGTCAGTACTTTGTTAGATATAACTAGAGTTTTGGAAACACAGGCTATGCCCTCCATTCAAACACAGCCACATGATTCTCTACAAAAAATATCTGTTAAAAAAAGCTTAAAATTTTCATCTCTGAAGACCATTTTTGTGAGAGAGTTGAGGTGCACATCCCCTGCAAAGTAAATAAAAAAGAAAAAATATCCTCTTTTTTAATCAACTTACGTACACTTAATGTTTAAACAGGCTTTTTAGTTTGGTGCTGAAAATCTCCAAAGAGAATTCACTCTTTTTTAACTTTTCATCCAGTGATAGGAAGTGCCATCAGGGTTAGTGTCTGATTGTCTGTCACCTGCTTCTTAAACCTCAGCATTGTTTTGGTAAGGGCGGAGTGACTGAGAGTGACAACTGCAATTTGCATTTTAATTTATAGCAACCAGATTCAGCATTTACTTAGAAATGAAGGACTTCCATGTAGCTTTGGACACCAAACCTGCATTTTGGGGGAAAAGAGGGTAAAAACTCGTATGTAGCTGGTGGTCACAGCAGGATGGTCACATCTGCAGGAGGAAAACTGTCAGTGCTGCTGACTTGCCCATTGCCCGGTGTCTCAGTTTGAAAGACAGGCAGGAGCCTCCCTTGGAATGTAAAATCTAAACCTCTTCTCTTCAAATTACAATTTTGAACTTAAGGGGCTCTCAGGCAAAGATATGGGGATAGGAATAACAGTTCTTTACTATATGTATAATAAGGCAAATAAACAACAGTAACTATGGCATTAAAAACAAACAGAACCAGGGACCCTGTGGCAGAGACAGGAGAGGATGGAGAGGAGGCTTTGCATCTGAGGGACACCGAGCTGGAAGGGCAGGGGTGAGCAGAGATCCTGGGGCAGGGACAGGATGGATCAGAGCTCAGGCAGGGCTCTGAGGGACACCGAGCTGGAAGGACAGGGGGGAGNNGGATGGATCAGATCTCAGGCAGGGCTATGAGGGACACCGAGCTGGAAGGGCAGGGGTGAGCAGAGATCCTGGGGCAGGGCAGGGACAGGATGGATCAGAGCTCTGCAGCGATGGCTGCCCTGTGGGATGGCCCAGAAGGGCAGGGGGTGTGGGGCTCGCAGGAGAAGAGGTAGAAGAAGATGGAGAAGAAGAAAAAAACAAAGAAGAAGAAGATGAAGCAGAAGAAATGAAGGAGAAGAGGAAGAAGAAGCAGAAGAAGAAGAGGAAGCAGAAGAGGAAAAGGATGAAGAGGAAGAAGCAGAAGAAGAAAACAAAGAAGAAGAAGATGAAGAAGAAGAGGAAGAAGAAGCAGAAGAAGAAGAGGAAGCAGAAGAGGAAAAGGATGAAGAGGAAGAAGCAGAAGAAGAAGAA
>VXBQ01011959.1:390557-404645 GCA_013400175.1 Phainopepla nitens | reverse complement strand
ACCAGCAGTCAGTTTTCCCTTTACTAATGGGAAAATCCTATCGGTAAGAAGGAACAAAAGGAAGAACACCTAACCCCCAGCAGCTGGGCACACCTGGGGTAGGGAGGGCTCGGAGGAGCCGGAGTTTGGCACTTGGAAGGTGAGGGAGTCGCTGCTGTAGAGAAAGCGCTCGGTGGCGACTCCACAAGGCTCTAAAGGTCAAGAGGAAGCACCTCGGGGCCATTATTGAATGTGGCTGGCAACCAGGGCAACTAAGCCTCTAAGGGAGTTATGTGCTTACTCTGCCTGCTGCCAACAAAACTCCTGCCAACATCTTTTTGTAGCAGACGAAGTCTATTAATTCTGCATGCATACACAGCAGCAGAGAGCGTCTGACATCACGCTGGCCTCAATGCAACAAAACACAGACATGAGGAAGGGCAGCGCACCCCAAAGTGGCAAGGAAGTGGGTTGGCAATATTCCCAAAAAGCAGGGAGAGGCATTTCAGTCCCACGAGGGCACTGGCTGTGTGCTGGTCCCTAGGGTTGAGCAGGAGCACTGGGAGGTGTTGTGAAGGAAACACAGTTTAAGGATGTTTGGAGAACACAGGCATTTTCTCTGCTCATACTGCAATAATTTGCAAACTTCTTAACACTCTGCTTGCAGAGGAGTCAGGTGCACTGACAGTGCACACAAGTGGCAGATGGAATCCTGGTAATGATTTTTAATTACATCTTTGTGATACTTGGCATATGAATGGAATTTAGGCTTCCTGATGGTTTTATTAGATCCATAAGTGAAAAATTTACACGCTGAAGGAAAGAGCTGAAAATAGGGCTGTGAGGAGATCCAAAATGAGTGATTTAATGAAGTAGTTAAATCCACTGTAGAACACAAACTGTTTTTAATTGGAGACGTTGGACAGTTTAATCTTTCTATCAAATGTTCAGAGGAAATCAAATACCCTGTTGTATAAAAAGCAGCTGGGACACAGGGAGAATGGCCCCTATATCGGTGCTCTGTGAGAGGTCAATGACAATTTTAATTGGTGCTATTTCAGTTCTTGTGGTATGGTGCTAACTAGAATAGAAATATCTGAACTGCTTGTTCTTAGAAATGTGTAGACTTTATCCACGCGGATTTTCAGCTTAGAATTAAGTACAAAGATTAGATGAAATCTGCAAATACAAAAAAAAAAAAAAAGGGTATAGTTAAAGATAATTTTGTGGGCACATCCCATTCTATTAATTTCTGCAAAATACATGGAGTGGCAACATTCACTTATTTTCAAAGACACAGTTAGCAGTGAGGCCAGATACCATTAAAAATGCTTGTACAAACCTAGTATACAGTTCTAGAAAAGAGTTTATAAGCAACAATTGCTTTAAAAACATTTTCTTGTTGGTTTTTTTTTTTCAAACTTCGTGAAGCCCTTTTTATGCCTCTTTCTTTGTCAGTGTGGGAGCACAGCATGCTCCTACTAAATCCATCTCTTTGGTGTCTGTGTTGCATACCATCCCAAACAGAAACTAAAGGAGTGGGAATATGGGCTCAAGTTGGAATAATAGCAGTATTTCCAGCTTGGCTTTGCTTTTTGCAAATACACAGAGGAAAATAGCTGGCTCCATTAGAGACAGTAACAGGAAACAGAATGTAACCCATTTTGAAGGTAGAGTACTTCTAAAGTTTATCTGTCAAGAGACCTACATTAATTCATTCTTTCATTAAAAAAAAAAAAAAGAAAAAAAGGAAAAAAACCCTCAGGTGTTTTGGCCTTTGCTATGGGCTGAAGGAGGCAGTGGGGCACTGGGAGGTGGTTTTTGGCTCTGCCCTCATCTGGAAGGTGGACTCTGAGCCTGACACAGGGTGAGTTTGTAGCAGCCCCTAGCTGGGGGTGCTGCTGTGCACAGACATCTGCTGATGCTGAGCTCTCCACGGAGCCCACGTTCCGTGTGGGTAATCTGGAACCTCTCCAGCCCGAGGGCTCAGCCAGGGGCTGAGCTCACTGCAGGCCCCAGCAGAGTTCCTCTGCAGCAGCCTGGGTCCATACACAGCTCCTTGCTTTAGAAGCTTGCCTCTGATTTTAGTGACAATTCCTTCAAATACATAATACCAATTCTCTAGAGCTAATCTTTACCCAGGCTGGTAAAAATTAAGGGTCACTTCCCTTTTGGTAGAAGCAAATACACCTTTGCATGGAAAAGGACATTCCTGGGGTTATCTTGTGAACATGTTTACCAGTGTCAATAATGTGTAAAGCTGTGCTGTGTATTCCTAGATGTTGTCCTTCCACTGCAGAGCTGTGCAGAAAAGCTCCCTCTGGAGAAGCCAGAGGGAGATGATTTCTCTGCCCTGCTGCATGCCCAGAAAGTGTCCCCAATGCCCAGCTCCAACCACTGCAGCAGGGCTTCACATCAGTGCTCGTGGGACTGAAACCCTTGTGAGCACTGGGGATTAAATCAATGCTGGCAACTGTGTTAGGATAACACCAACTTTCCGTGTGCCTTTGCCCCCTGCTAGCTGGGCTTCGTGCTGCTTGCCCAGACTGTTGTTATTTTGGCTCACTTGTGTTTCTCCCTTGGTCCCAGCAGGCCCTGGGTTGGTGGCTGAGCTGTCACCCTGCACACGCTCAGAAGGAGAAATGCTGAGCTGAGCAGCTGCATCTCTTCAGCTGTACATTTCCAAGTCTGAACACCTTTTGGTTTTTCTCCCCAGCTCCATTGTGCTTTCAAGGTTTTAGGTGTAACCTTTCCAAAAAGCTTAATCACATTGAAGGTTTCATCACAGTAATGGTTTTGCTTATTACTATTATAATACATTCAAATGTCTTTCAAGCTTTTATTTTTGGGTGGAGTTTTTTGCTTAATTGTCGATTGAGGGTGTGTTCTTAGTCTACAAGAAACTTAATCTGAGTGATATTCATAAATGCAGAGACTCAAATTTGTAGTTATTCAGTAAATGAATGCATGGCTGTTTCAGAGTATTGTCTCAGGCTACCACCTTCCTATTTTGATATCTTTTTACAGCTGGAACAAGCAGGATGGAAGGTCAGGTTATGAAGCCAGTCCTGGCCATACAGAGAGTAGTGGAATAACTGCCTCTTGATTGATTTTGCACCAGATTTTAGTTCTCTTGCCTTCACATACCCATAAGCAACTGCATTTTATTGTAGTAACACTTAGATTCACATCCCTGAGAGAAAAACTGGTCCTCAGAAATAATTTTTGAATAAAAAGGTGAGTAGAGAAAATATAGACTTAATTGTACATCTGAAATAACAGAACTGACTCAAACTGTAGATACATTCAGTGCAGCAAAGGAACCTGGAATTAGAATTTTTTCTTTTGTTTTCTGCCTCATCTGGTTTTCAGCTTGTAACGAGGGCTTTATGCCCTTTTCTTTCTTCTGTCTTCTTTTCAAATAAAACTGAATCAAACTATTAATACATTCAGTACAGCAAGGTAACCTGAAATTACACTTTTTACTGTTTCTTTGCCTCGTCTATTTTTGTTCTAGAAAAGGGGATTTCTTGCCCTTTCCTTTTTGTCTTCATCTGTTACAATTTCTATATATTAGGCTCATGATTCATTTCACTCTTTTCTCCTAACCCTCTCATGTCTGGCCACAAGCCACTTTTCCAAAACCCCAGGGACACAGATTCCATTTTGTTCTGTTTTCTTATTTCTCCAGCTGCTGCTGACTGGCTCTGTTTGGCTTGTCCTCCCACCCCAAAGCTTGCTCAGCAACCAGCACAGCTTCCATCCACAGCTTCCATCCACAGCTTCCATCCACAGCTTCCCATCTTCTCCATTTGCCATTTCAGTCTCTCCCCCACGTTACCATTGCTGGGGATCCTCAAAACTTCCAGCTCCAGTGCTGGTTTCTCTGCCCAAGAAAATGACTTTATTCAGGCTGATGCCTGGAGAGGCTGACCTGAAACCAGAGACTAGGTAGAATAAAAGGATAAAAGGGATTTATTGGAAGGATCCAGCCTGGGCAGTGCAGGAACCCCTTGGGGCTGCACCCAAGTCAAACCCACAAATGGGCACAAAATGGATCCCAGGCACGAGGCCTCACACTTTGATAGGTTTTGGTCCATCAGCAGATTGGAGTGAATTGTCCAATTGCAGCTCCAGGTGATGAAGCTCCATCCTCCTTGTTCCCTCTCTGCCTTCACTGCTGTTTGCACTCTTGGGCCTAAAATTTGTCCTTGTTCCCAAGCTAGAAAGGAATTGTTTTGTGTCCCTGCTCTGTGCAGAGAGCTCAGCAACCCTTCATGTGAAGCCCAGAACTACACACTGAACCAGCACAGAACGTGAAAATTATAAAAGCTAAAACTTAAGGCATCTTAAGGCAGGAACTGCCAGCCATTGTCCATGCTGCTCTGTTAGGTGGCCAGGATTTTTGGGCGAGCAGCACACAGCTCATGGCAGGGCCAGAGTTTCTGTCTGGCAGCACTGAGAACACAAATCCAGGCAGGAATCATGTGGGTTCCTAATGCAGGTGTTGCCAAACCCCAAACTTGCCTATCTTGTCCAATCCCATGTGATATTGCCCCAGGTGACACAGCTACAAACAGGTATAGCCCACACATCTCAGAGAGGATTGGAGACCAAACCAGTCCTGTTTGTCAGGGAGATTGGCTTTACAGCCCTTCAACTGCAGAGTTGAAGAATTGTATGATTGTATGATTTGGACTTCCCTGGAGGTGTTCAAGGCCAGGTTGGTCTTGGAGCAGCTTGTTCAAGTGAAAGGCATCTCTGCCCAGGAATGGGGGGGGATGAAATGGTCTTGAATGTCCCTTCCAGCTCAAATGATTTTATGGCTGCATGATCTCATTCTTTTAAGCCAATGACACCAGAAGGAATGGAAACGACCCTGGTCTTTGTATCGTGCCGTTGAGTCCACGGGCAGAAGGAAGGCTGTGTTTGCCGGGGGGTTGGCAGGTCGGGCGGTGCTCGCGGCCGAGGTGAGTGAGCGGCCGCCGGGCGGGAGCAGCCGCTCCGGGAAGCTTTCAGGCAGCCCCTGCCGGCAGCAGGAGCTCGCAGCCCCGCCGCAGGACAGGGCCTGCCCCGGCCCCCTGAATCGCAGATTATCGGGGCTCTGCCTGAGGAGCTGACAGCCGAGGAGGGCTCACAGCGCCGTGTGCCATTGCCTGGAGAGAGCAGCCAGTGCCTGGATATGGAGCTAAACCTGCTATTATGGGGTGTCGTTCTGAGCGCTCCTGTGTTTTCTCAATGCGTGTGTATCTTTCCTTACTTGTTCTAGACCTGTCTTGCAAATCCAAGCAAATCCCAAACATCTGCAAGACAAAACAGCTACCCAAGGATGGGAAGTGGCAAAGCTGACTGCTCTTTTTCCACTGACCCCTTTGGTTTGTTGTTGCCTCAGTTTTCCAAAACACCTCTACGCAGCACATCTTTCATCCACCTGTTGCACTGAGCTTTGTGAACTGTGTGGAGGAGGAATTGACTTCGTAACGTGCCAGTGTTGTGTAACACACTGAGCCTTGGTGCTTGCCTGGGGAGGGTAAACTGAACCTAACTGGTGTCCAACAGCCAGTCTGATGGATTTGGCTTTTTTGGTTCACATTTTGGATATGCATTTATCCATCCGTCCATATATATGCCACACACAACTATAAATGCAAAAATACTTAAACAAAAGGAATATCTATAATTTGAACTAAAATTTCTAAGCAGAGAGGGAAAAAATCCTTAGCACAACGTGTTCAAACTTACATATTAGTAGGAATGAAACAAAAATTTAAATATCATCCAGTTGCCATAAAGTGATCTAAAACTGAACCAATGTGTCACATACTGTGTATTTATATGGTGGCACCTGATTTCATTGTCAAAGCAGTTTAAATAGCTCTTGCTATTTCTGAAAAATATGAGGGATGATACCCCGTGCTATTTTTAGGAATAATATGTTTATCTTTATTTAGTTGCACTTAGATGGATGCTATATGGAGAAGTGAGAATTACCCAGTCCCTGGCTGTTTTAGCCTGGGGGAACTGAAGTTAATGGTTTGAGATGGTGCCAGTGCTGATCTTTCTGTTCTGTGGGTCAGCAGCTGGAGGTCTGGTCCATTTTGGAATCTCTTTTTGTCTCTCCCAGCTGTCTTCCCTCTTATCCCATATTGGGATACATAAATTACTTCTACAAGTTCAGCATGCTGGAGCAGTCATATAAGTGGATTTTAAAGGGGGAAAAAATCCTGAGATGAGGGAAGAGAGGCTGATTCTCCCAAGGTAGTAACCATCACCCATCTCATGGAAAAGCCAGAGTGGAATATTACACTTAATATAGAAAGCATACTCTTCCTAGTGCCTTACAATTGTTCTTTTTCTTACACTCTTGAAGGAAAAGAAAGGATACTTTGCTTCAAAGAAGAATTCAGTGCAACAATTGAACATCAGTATGAACTTGCAAGCTGTAAGAAGGGCTAAACCAGGTCAGATGAGCAGAACATGAGGGCAGTGATGATCTGCTGAGGGGGTTTGGCTGCAGGTGGACTCAGTTTGAGGATTCTATGGGACAAGAGCAGAAGGTAAGCATGACACTCCATAAGTACTGCAGAGACAACACAGGAGTGATCAGAGGTACATTTGACCATCTCATCAGCCACATGAGCACCCTGAAGTATCAAGAAACTGCCTAAATATAATCTGGGATCACCAGTTATTGAGCAGAATGGAGGAATTTTTAGATGTAACTAATAGGAGCAAGGAGATTGTCTTCTCACTATTCAAGGAATGTATTTGAAATGCCAATCAATAGGCCCTTGTTTTGAGTCTGTGCTTTTTTACTAGGATACCTACAAAACAGTTCTACACTGTAAGAAATACAGTGTTCTGAAAGAACAGATAAAATTGACATGAATTCAGTGGCAGCCTAAAAGGGATCACAAATCTGTGTGCCTTGTTCCTCCTCCAGATCACAGTCTAGGTAAAAAACTGCTGCTGGTGTAGTGTCCAAAAACTGCTCTAGGAGATTGGCTTTCCAGCCCACTGCAGAGTTGAAGAATTATATGGTTATATGATTTACACTTCCCTGGAAGTGTTCAAGGCCAGGTTGGTTTTGGAGCAGCTTGTTCTAGTGCAAGGTATCTCTGCCCATGGAATGGGGGGGATTGAAATTGTCTTGAATGTCCTTTCCAGTTCAAATCATTTTATGATTCCATGATCTCATTCTTATAAACAACTGTCATTTACAAGAATTCTGTTAAATCAATTTAGTTGGATAACTCTTAAAGACTGCTGTTCTAAATTTTGATTTTATTTTCAAAAATTTCCAGTGGTAAAATTGAATAAGAAACAAATAACATACAATTAGCTGCCTCTAAAGCCAACCTGATTGTTTTGTTTTGGTTTTTTTTTTTTATATATTTACCCAGGCCTTTCTACCCAGGATATGGTCAAGTTACTTCCAGGCTCATATATTAAAACTTACATTAGCAACCTGATTCTACCTGATGGAATAAATCCAGTAAATCTTAGCTAACAGCCTGTGATGAAGTAGTCATTTGAGCAGATGTTACATGTCATTCAAGGAGTTAGTTTTTACTGAAATATGTTCGCTTTTCACAAGTTAAAATGAGAAGAGTAAAAACTATATTGTCACTGAAAAAAAAAGCATTGAACATAGTTTGGAGTAAGGGATACCTGCTAAACATCATGCTATAGAAATCTGAAGAACTTTGGTTTTCTTTAGGGAGTAAAGTAGCCCTGTGCCACTTCTTTTCCATGTGCTGTTTTCTCAGTATCTTTTCCTTTCATTTCTGCTCCTTTTCACAGGACATATCACAAAGAATTTAGCATACAAGGTTCCTTTTTTTTCCCTTGCCAGCACTATGGTTGCTCTTTGGTAGTCCTTCACCACTGGCATGACTCACCTAAAATACATCCCTATCTACAGCAGTCAGAAACTAGTTCCAAAACCAGTAAAACAAGCAAATTCAGGTTTCCTATGGCTCCAGGTCTCACATTGTTTGCATCTCTATCCTGGAATATCTTCAGTCGTTCTCACACCTCTCATCCTCTTTTTTGCCATCTGGGTAAATGACAGACAGGCTTGTAAAACCCACTTATACATACATCAGAGGAATGAGGAACCACCAGGTTCTCCTGGCTCCCTCTGCACAGGAGAGCTCATCAGCTCTCTCTCATTTAGCCAGTTGCTGGTTTCTACAGAACTATCAAGAGTTTAATATCCTTGGATCTTCTGCCACTGCCAGAGTTAACTGAAATTGTCCAAAGTGTTCAAAAGCTGGAATATTTTATCTGGGGAAAGGTGAGGGAGGTAAAGGGCTTCAGTGTATGGCCAGCTGGATGTGATGCTGTGAAAGCAGGGAAGTCATATTGGACATTTCTTAGCTGTCCTATCTTTGTCTGACCCAGATAAAAGGAAGAGCTCCTAAATACTCTAAGAAAGAAGTCTCAGTCCTGGTGGTGTTTTCCAAAGCTGCCCTACATTCCACCCCTGGAAGTCAGAGATGCTCTGTGGCCCCAAGCACCACCATGAGCCAGGTGAAGACTCCAGCTGCTGTAGCCTGCTAAAGGCATTTGCAAGGGACAAGCTGTTAAGAAGTGAGCAAAGTTCTGGAAAGCAGCAGCTCTTCCTTTCAAATGTGAGTTCAGATCAGTGAGCTGCTCCCTCTGTGCACTTTGCCTGTATAGTTAATTTTCCTAGTTCCAGCAGTGATGCCATCAGCCTTGTCTACAGCAATGGTCAAAATGTTGCCCCCATCAATCTGTTTGTTTTCTCCTTAGGCACATTTGGCAGCCAAGGGAATAACCCTGAATGTTGGTTACCAGGCTGTTTCTTTCCTAAGTGGGTCAATATCAATAGTGAGAAAGAGCAAAAATTGATCTCTGATATAAATTATACACACTTTTCCCTTTACAAAGCAAACCAGTTTAAATTCCAATTTATTATAACCATAATAAATCTCTGAGTTTTGAAAAAAAAGCTCTTAAAATAATGTAGGTAAAATGCCATGATTTCAGAGTTCTCATTCTTGCTATTGTAAGTTCTAGTCACTGAGTGAGTGGCATCACTAGCTCAGCACCTGGAATCAGAATGTGGAGGTGATTTAAAATAAAAATTAGGAGGGAGAAACAAGAATTAGAAAAAGTAGTTGATACTACCTGGAGCTGTTTGCAAGAGGAGTTAATAGAGAATGGATTTTTTGTGTCTAGGTCCAATGGAGCTGATGGTCCTTATGTTCCTCAAGAGTGACAAGTATTCTGGCCAAACTGGTAAATGAATAATTTAATTGTATTTCTTAAAACTGTGAGGGGCTGACAAGTAGTAACATTAAACCTAATGTGGGGAATTACCCATATTCTGAGAATTAGAAAATTCTGGGGGTGTCAGTAAGACATAAAATTTACTGTATTGCCCTTTAGGTGGTTCTTTCAGAGAAAAAGAGTAATCAGACCAAATTCCCATTAACAATGGGTCCCTGTGCAGCTGTAGTGAGGTGACAGTCTCACTTTTTCATGTCATAGTCTCATTTGTAGGAGAGCATTGCTGTTGTTTTGGCTGCCTTCAAATGTTACATATTTTAATGATGAACAGATGTGTTCTTGTTCACTGCTGTAGCATCATTTTAATGCCATGCATCAGCTTTGATCCCTTTGAACGAGAGCTTACAGAGACCAAAAAGAAATTACCCTGATGTAGGAGTTTAAAGCTACAGCTAATGGCAACTTTTCACTGGTGGCACTTGGTGTCTTTTAGAGCTGTCCTGAAACTGCTCTCGTTCACGCAGATGGATGGGCTTGTTTCCTGGAAATGAGTCCATAATAAATGTGAAGCCAATATATATTTATTTAGTGCTGGGCATAGGCAAGGATATTTTTTAAAACAGCAAATGTGAAGGACCCGAAGTTACGCCCTCCTTTATCTTTTAAGGTACTATATATGTATAGAATTTCTATATATTCATTCTTTCACCCTGCCTATCCTTGCTTTGCATGGTAGCCAGCTCCACGCTCCTCTTGGCCATGCATTGTCTTTGGTCCTTTGGTAACTGTTTGAATTATTGCCTCTGTCCAGTCTGGGAGACATAGGGCCCCTCCTTGTTTCAGTTTTCTGCATTTTTCACTCCTCTCACTCTGTATGTTTAGACTGTATTTATTCTTTTTATCATAAGAAATGCCAGATGCCTTCATTCTTGTGAGCATAGTGAAGGCCATAGACACAGAACATGATTTTTATTAAGCTTGTTAGATTCTAAAAGACAATATATGATAAAATTATAAAAATTGGTTAACTATAAAATTAAAAGGGGTTAAATTCTGAACCCCTTGTCTCAGGCTCAGCACCTGGCTCTCTGACTGAAGGAAGTTCTAAAGGGTGTGTTGTGACAGGTCTGAATCAGAATGCTGTATATTGACGTGGTTGGTAGGACATTTACTGTACAAATGGATGTGTTTGATTCCAATCAAACAATTCCAGAATAAGAAGTGCCTGGAACACTAAAGAATATAACAGGTTAGAAAAGTTATCACCAAGAAAATGTTATTTATAGCAGAGGACAAGGCAAGCCCCCCAGAAGAGTCCAATAAAGCCCAGCCTGGCTTGGATACCATCAAGAGATGGAAATCCCTTTGTTCTGTTATTTTCACACTTCTCCCCCTCCATATGCTGCATTTGTATTAATAAACTAAGCAGTGATTTTGTCACAATATCCCACTGCTGATCTTGAAAAGAAGTACAGCAGGTGTTCAAGAAAAGACAAACCTGTGAGGCAAATCTGCTCGATTCTGCACTGGCACAATCTGGAAACAAAGAATTGCAGAGTTTTATCCTTCCAGGGATAAAGACATTATGTCTGAAACCTGGGGGATTGTCCTTAAAGCTTAAAAGGAAGGACAGACATCCAGCCACCCTCACAATTTTAAATCCATCTTTTAAAGTCGTATCTGAGACCAAATGTGGGGTTTTTCCTGTTGGATCCTGCTGTGAAGTGACAGTCCTGCATTTGTCCTATCACCATTATTATCTCAGTCTGTGATCTGCTGTGATATCATATTGCCTCTGTGTAAGATCAAGCAGAAGGTCAGCGTGGACTGACAAAATCCCACCAGTACAAAACCATTGGCAGCACTGCTGTGGAAATCCAGAAACATCCCTGCTGGGCTTCCTCTCGTGGAGTGCTTTCCTTCCTAACTTTGCTATAGGAAAATACCTCATGAAAACTAAGTTTTCACTAAGTTTTAAGTAAATGAAATTGCTGAATATCTACAAAATACTCCTACTTGTTGACAATCTTCCTAGCAGAATTGTAAAATACTTTTCTAAAAAGCTCAGACCTGGGGCATTTTGTAATATAGTTTCAGTTCTACAGAGCTCTGTTTTCCTCTCTCTTGTTAATTTGTCTTGCTCAGGGAATCTGGAACTCCCTTCCTGTTTCCCTCCAAGACCTTTAGTCACTTCCTGTCTCTAAATATAAACCCCTTTCATTTGTCCTTAATTGATGATAGATACTTTTCCAAGTATTCTGATAAAATCAGCCAAATTATATATAGATCTTTCCTTCTTGTAGATGGCCAAAAATCCCCGTAGTTAAATATGTTAAAATTAGTTTCAGCATCATGTCTATACTCAGAATTTGACAAGTTTTTAAAGGTACCTCATCGCCTTAGGTTGTATTATAATGGAATTTTTAAAATTCATTTCCTTGTTTAACCAAGAGATGCAGAAAGTAGATTTGCTGGTGAAATTATAAAGACCTTATTCAATCAAAGTATTTGCTTTGCTATGCCTCCATTCTGCTGCAGCTGTAGCATCCCTTATGTCACTGTAAAATGGACTGACTTGAAAATATAAAGGGATAATCTGTCAATGAAAATGTTTACACCCAAAATCTTAGGGGCAAAGAATGACATCTAAAGAACTCAGTGGTCATCAGGGGCTTATTCACCTGCTGGAAACATTTATCTCCATCAGAATAACAATGTTGCCATCACCGTGTTTATAAAAATACTTCACTCATTTGTTCTGGTAATTTCTGGTAGTGATAGGGAATATTGATGTCTTTGTAGGTTCTTGAAAAACAAAATCTCATCTGGAATTTCCTGTGGCTGATCTGGGACTGGATTGGGTGCAGGGAGAGGCTGCTTGGAGGAGCAGGGGGAGGGGTGAGAGCACAGCTTCTCCAGTGTTAGCTTTGGAAAGCAAGGGCTGGGCAAAGTGTGTTCTTGGGAATTAAAATTCAGAGAAAAGAACAATTTAAAGGGACAAGTGGTAAGAGGAGGTACCTTGGCCTTAAGCAAATCAGGACTGGAAGCTGGAAGGTCTCTTGTTATTTAGAGAAGGGGGTATCTTAGAATGGCCTTCCCAATACTAATAGCAGCAACAAATATTTGGGTTCAGACTGTTCATGCAAGGAATAGGATGTGTTTTCCTGAGGCAAGAGAGGACACAGTGCTGGGACCCCTTGGAGCCCCTCCACTCACTTGTTGCCACCCCGTTTTTCAGCCTGAGGCTGGTGATTGAAGCCCAGTTTCCAACTGTTCCCTCTGCAGTGTGAGATGCAGCTGCCCCCCAGTCCCTGAGGCGCACTGAGCTGATCCCAGTCGGGAGCTTCTCCTGCTCCAGGCTGGCAGTCACTGCCTCCTGGGACAGCTCAGGGAGCGTCCATCTCAGCATCCATGGCACCCTCCAGGGCTGAAGGGAAGTGCCAGGAGAGCTGCTGCTTTTCCTCAACTTCTCGTGCCTCACTGAACTGGCAGCTGCTCGCTCTGAGTGTTTCCATGAACTAATCTCTTTATACGGGCATATGTGGGAGAATAAATCATCCGTGGGTTAAAAAACCATCATAATGTTGGACTAGTGTTAAATATAGAATTATAAGGCCTTTTGGTCTTATTAAGGCAGCTGTGTGGGTGGAAATTGCATCCAAATAGATGCTATTTTAGTTAAATTAAGTGTTGCCCTAAGGGCTTTGGCCAATGTTCCATCTCTGAGCAGAAAGCTGGAGACCACACCAGAGTCTGACACGAGGCAGGTGCCAAGTTTTCTTCTGCTCTCCCTCTTCTCTTTCCTTACTCTTTCCATTCCTCTTTCCTTAAATTTCTTCTTTCCTTTTCCTTCCCTCTTTTCTTTCTCCTCTTTCCTTTCTTGTATTCCCCTTTCCTTTCATTTTTTCCTTTCCTTCTTCCTTCCTCCCTTTTTCCTTCCTTTTTTCTGTTTCCTCTTTCCTTTCCTTCCTTTTCCCTCTTTTATTCTTCCCTTCTCTCCCTTTTCCGTCTTCTGTTCAGTTTTCTCCTTTTTCTTTTCATTTTTCTCCTTTCATTTCACTTTTCATTTCCATTCTTTCCCGCAGAAGTTGCACAATTTAAATTCAGACTCTAAAGAGATGATGAGATCTGTTAATGGGGCTGCCTTACACTAGCACGGGTGGTTAAACAAGTTTGTCTCTTCTGACAATGTCTCCTCTCTGGTTTTTTTTCAGACGCGGGAAGGTTTTTGCATCATGTTTTGGTTAAAACGTCTATTGCCGTCGGAGGAAGGCGCTGGCTGACTCCACTTCCCGCCCCAGGGGGCTGTGCCTGCGGTGCTCGGCGCGACGCCCGAGGAGCAGGACCGGGACCGGGATCGGGACCGGGATGGGGACGGCGCCTCGCCCTTCCCCGGCCCCGCAGTGCCTCGGGATGCTTCGCTCACATCCAGGGTGAGAGAAGCCGGGCCAGGGCGGATCGGTGCCCTGCGCCATCCGTACCCGGGAGCCCGGCCATCCTTCTGGAAATCGCTGAGGGTTTCTGGCCGCTGTTTAAAACAAAAAAAAGAGAATGACACTAGCCCTGGCAGAGGAGAGCGGTGAATGACGCCACGCGCTCCCAGGCTGTCTGTCACGAGGGGATGGAGGGTCCCCGCGCCGTGCCCCGGCTCCTTTGCCGCCCTGCCCGCGTTCCCCGCGCTGAACTTTACCCGACTTCTCAGCCCCCCTCCGCCGACCCTCGGGCCCGCCCCACCTGATGCATATTCATGAGGGGCCGCGCCCGAGCCCGCTCCTCATTGGCTGCTCCTTGCCCCGTCCCGCTCCCATTGGCCGGCGCCGCCGCCGCTCCGGGCGCGGGGCGGGGCGGCCG
>VXBQ01011959.1:367679-389623 GCA_013400175.1 Phainopepla nitens | reverse complement strand
ATTGTCCCGGGCACCGTTTCCCCCGGGGCGGCCCGGCACTGCGGGTTTGGGCGTGGGAGCGCGGGGGAGGAGGGAAACATAAGATACTTGTAGTCTTACTCATGTTTAACACGGCGCCTGGAGGGAGGGGCGAGGCGAGGGACTGCGGGGCCGCCGGCCCTGCACCTGGCCGGCACAGCCCCGCGGCCCGCAGCCTGCGTGGGGACGCCGCGGCCCGGCCGCGGACTGCGGGGCTGAGCCCCGAGAGGGAGCCGCGGACCCGGGGAGGAAGGAACGTGGGGTAGCACAAAGGGAGGCCGGGCTGCTCGCTGCTCTAGGTGTGGCAGTCCTGGAGAAGAATGTCAGCCTCGCGTCCTGCATGGCCGCGGCTTAGGCGCGGCTGTCACTCGGGGCCCCTCCAAGGCGTCGCCTCGTAATGTGGGGGTTCGCCGCAGCTCAGGGCTGCGGGGCGGAGGGCGGCACCCCCCGACAATTGCTGGTGCTGCCCGATTGCCAGAGCCCCTCTCAGGTCTAATCCGGGAGCTGACCCACATGACTAATGCCTTGTATGCGGATTGCGAGTTTGCTTTGGCTCCACTCCTCCTTAATTCGAAGTACAAGAGCTGGCTTGAGGCCCCTAAAACAGTGAAAAGGAACGAATTCAAGTGCCTTGAGATCATCATGGTGTGTGCTTATCTTCACTGCTGTTGTGGTGTTGGTATGCTGTAAAGATGCAGGATTTCAATAATAACTAAACACCACAGTATGAGGGGCATGATACCCACGATCTAATAAGAAAAAAGGCATCTCGAACAATAATTTTAAAAAGGCCTGTTAAAACCTGAATTTAGTTTTTTTTCAGGGGAAGTTTCACAATGCGTTTTATTTGCATGTGTGACAGGACTTTATGGTTACTTGTGCTGTTGTCTTTCACGAAGCCTACTTTGTTTTGTTCTTCTGGAAGCTCTCTGTGTAGCAAAACACCAAGGAGATTAATTTTTTTTTGTTTCCACCATTTGGAAGACAGATGATGACAAAAGCTTGCAGCAGACTGAAGAGGAGGGATTCTATATGATGGATGAACAGAATTTTTTCTAGGCGTGTTCTCTGAGTGGAGCTTTGGATGGTTTAAGCAGAACGGAGTGGAAGAAATAGGATCTACCAAATCTTGTTGCTCTGAAAAGGAGGGATGAAAGTGTGTTTTCTGGAAGTGATTTGGTTTTTTTTTTCTCTCTGACCCCTGAAGGATAAGCAAAAAGAGCACAGTAATTCCTGAAATAGTTCTATGTTAGAGACCTAACTTGTGAGAATTGCGTAGTATAACTGAGAAGTGGCATCAAAGAGTTATTTTAATTTGTCAGTGATGATTAATTTAGGGCTCTGAAGTAAGGACTGGCATCTGGGGGAGGCCTGGTTTCCAAAGACAAGGTGTTGTAACACAATGCTCATCTAATGATGAGTTGAAATATTAGAAACTCTATACTTGAAACTCCTAGATGAGAGCAAATTATGTGGATAAAAGCATTGCCAGGTTATCTCATGAGTGCTTTGGCCTTCTCAGATACAGGAGCACTTAGTTTCCATCATGTTAAATATCCATTTAAACATCAAATATTTGTTAGTTTTACATTTAGCAGTGGGTGTTAAAAGTGTCTGGGTCAAGATATTTGGCTTGGCTTCAAATGAATTCACTCTCAGTCATGCTGGGAGACAGGCAAAATGAATTTGCTGCCTGCAACTGGTGGCAGGGTGACCATGGCAGGGACAGCCACGTGGCCCTGTGGTTTGCTCTCTGCAGAGCTGTGGTTTCACTTACTTTGAGCTCTGTCGTTTCAATTTAAGGTATAACTGAAGAATTGCTATTCACAATCTAGAAATTTTGAAAAACAATCTGTTTGTATTTGAAATCTAATGCTTTGATTTATGTGGATTTGAGGCACATAACTTTGAAATTCTGTTTCCAGGAGGAGGAGAGTATGGCCAGTAGCAAGTATGCAGAGAATAGTAGGGCTTCTTTTATCTGCAACAATTGGCCATGGTGCTGCCTTTTGGTAGTGGAACAATAGCAAAAATGTATTGCCTGCTTAATGGCCCAGTGAAATGGATTTTATGTATATATGGAGGTGGGTTTTTTTACAAGAAAACCTTTGTAATTGCTTTTAGTTACACACTTCAGAGTATTCAGTATCATTGTGACATAATTATATGTAATGCAAGTCTCTGGCAGGGTAACAGCAGCCTACCTTCTCAAGAGCTAATATAAATATTTGCAGGAGGAGAAAACAAGCAGGAGCTCTGCAGTCAAACTTGGGTTCTCCTGAACGATTTCTGGAGGTTTTATGACTAGCAGAAACTACAGTTCTGGAGAGATTACTGCTTAAATTACCTGAATTTACATAGGGTGAAAAAAAAAAAAAAAGTCAGTTTGAGGTAGTTATATACATGGTCAAAGTAATACCCCCTTATTTTTATTTTTTTTTTTGCTTGCTGCCCAAAGTAAGAACAACTAGTGTACTAGGATGGTAGCTACCACTCTGCTTCTTCGAGCCCGAGATTCTGCAGCAAAAGAAGGGTCATATATCACTTTCCTGGAAGAGATTCTGGTGTGTTTTGAAGTTAAACTGCACTTACCAGAAGCCTGTACATGAAATCCACCAGACTGGCCCTAGGCCAGCATGCAGAGAGAATAAAGATGTTTCCTTGTGCTTCTGTTGCTTTCAGCTGACCTGGGTTAAATACATATGCAAACGTTGTGAAGGGCCAGTTTATGAATTGGTCTTGCTTTTCCATGTGATTATGCAGGATTTTTTCTTTAATTCATGCATGTTGAGGAGAGGTTTCAGGAAGGTTTGCCAGACAGTGTCAGGCAGAGGTCAGCAGAGCTGCCCGGAGCTGTCCCTGGCCAGGCTGAGCCCAGCCACAGGAGGTGCTGGATAAATGCAGATCTATACTTGCTTCTGCTCAGCCCAGCCAGTGAACCTTTTACCCTGCACATCCTGCACTTGCATTTTATACTAATTCAAATTGGCATATTTGCTCCTTAGGTTTTTTTTCTCTTGTGCTGCTGTGTCTGCATGGGCTCCTCCAGAGGAGTTGTGTGCATTTTAAAGCAAGATGCAGCATGACTTGGAAAAAAAAGAGCTGTCCTTGAGTGCTATCTCTGGTGACTTTCATTTGCACCCTTCATTTATTAAAATCTGTACCCACTGATCTTCAGTGTTCCTCTGAGGTTCAAGACACTTTCTTTTCCCAAGTGTAGTCAGCAAAGCTGTAAGGGAGGTGTTCATAACCTGGGTTATCTAACTTAAAATGTGATTTTTAAAATTCTCTTGTAAAGAGGAGAATAATCCGCAGTGTGACTGGTACAGTAAACCTTTATTTTCATATTTCACATTCCCATCTTGGTGAGTTCGACAAAGGACCATTTTATTTATTCAGTTTTATTCACTGTCATGTGCAGTGTCTAGCACTGGGGCCTGCTTCTGTGACTGAGCTGCTGTAAGAGTTCCAGAAGCAAACAGCCCTGGCTTCTGGTAAGCAGAAGTGTGTGCAGGGATAGTGCTGCCAAGTCTGATGGTATGTTTGCTTTGTGTGTGTGTCCCTGGACTTGCTTTCCAGGATAAAACCACACAGCTTCCACCTACCCCGTAATGATGCAGCCCTCAGGCAAGTTTTAAATTGAACTGGGAGTTTTCCCCTTGGAGATGAAATCCTACAAACCACAGGTTAGGAGACAGTGAAGAGCCACTGTTTGTTTGCCCTCTTTCCCCACTCTTCCCTCCAGCCTGTACTTAAGGAAGCTTGGAGCATGGCCGTGGAGTGACCAGTGCCTTGTCCACCTTGTTGCATCACTACTGATGGCCACAGAACCTCTTCCTTATCTCACAGATAACCACAAACTGCAGCACTGTGGAAGTTGAGGGGAGTGTTCAGGCTTCCCAGTCAGAGGTTTTCTCCAAGTCACTGGGAAAGCAAATGGTGTTTCATTTCACTTGCTCTTCCTCCAGTGCCCAGGATTTTGGAGAGCACTCAGTCCAAGAGCCTGGCTACTTAGGAGGCATTTAGGCATCAGTCTTCTTAACGCTGGAGCCCAGTGTTCCCATGCTGCTGGAGTTCTGGGGGGCTCTGGTGGTGGCCACACAGTTTTGAGGGGATTTCGAGGCTTTGTCTGCCTGTTCCCATGTCCATTCTGCCACACCCAGCTGCTCAATGGCTCTCCTCTGATCCGCCTGGCCTTTGTGTGCTGGGAATGAACAAAGGGTGGTTAACCTTCAACTGGAGCACTTGGTGTGCTGGAGTTAGATTTCTTTATTTTCTGTAAATATTTTGAAAGAAGCTTCTTCTTTTCATTTGTGCTGGCAGGTTTCTATAGTAACTAGGAAACTCAGAAAAATTAGCAAAGCATAGTTCAATCTGAAAATGTCCTTTGGGTTCTAGTTAGGAGGCAAGGAAATAGTTCTTGGTCTTTTATTGGCTAGAAAATGGAAGGCAACTTGGAACTTACAGGTAAATTTTCTTGAGATATTCAGAACTGCTTATACATGAAAAAGAAGGAAAGTTGTGTAACTATCAAGCTGCTTTGGAAATGAAAGAAAAAAAAGAGCTATTATTGCCAAGTAAAAATTGTGAACTGTGAGACCTCAGTAGAAAAGTAAGGTTTTAATGCAATTTTAAAAAAAATTTCTTTCTTTATGATCTAAAATAGAAATTGCTCCTGTGTATGCTTTGGAAACACTGCATAGTATTTTCTACTTAATCTGCAGTCTCAGTTTTTAGGGCAGCATAGGACAGCCAGCACTGAGATCCTGTTCTCCAGGCAGATGACACATGCTTGGTGGATGGCTTTTTAAATTGGTCTTTCCATCAATAAGGACTATTACAACAGCAATAAAATAATGGCCTTATTAATATTCACAAAGTCTGAGAAAATCAGATTATCTCAGTAGAATGTTTTTTATCTTTCAAATGGAAATAATCAATCTACTGCCAACTGTAGCTGTCAAAATATGAAGATTTTAAGTGAGGTTAGATTTTATGGTTTAAAATTTTTGCCTTTCCCCGTGATTTTAATGGGCTTGTCTCAATCTGTTGCTTTCTGATGTATAAATTAAAAATACTTTAAATTTCATCTCCCCTCTCATTGTAGAAGTTTTGGGAATAGCAGTGTGACCCTCCATGGTTTTGCTGGGAGACTTGCTTTGTGTCTGAGAAGATACTCCCAGCTTCTGCTGGCAGCTTTTTAATGAGCAGGGCAATCATTTCATCAGCTAGGGAGACTATGTTAGTTAAGATGTCTTCAGATAAGACACAAGACTGAGACAAATATAAACTTTCCTGTTGCCAGTTAAAAATGTTCTCAGTCTGTCAAAATCCTCCTGCTTATCCAGTCAGCACTGGCTTGTGACAGTTTTCCTTGAACCCTGCTGTCCCCTCTTTTCTGACAGGAGAGCAAATTCCTTAATGCCTGTCATTCTGTGTCCCCTGTGTGTGGCAAGGAAAGCAGTGCCAAGGAAAACAGACGAAAGAGCATGTGTGAGGCCTTGCAAAGCAGCTTGGAGCTCAGAACAGAAAGGAACAGGCAAGGAGAAAAATGTCACTGGTGGCACAGAGGCTCCTTTTTCGTGGGCTTCAGCCAGGTCTGCTGGGGGCACCTCCAGCCTGCTCAGAGGGATGGATTTAAAGTGCTGTAAACACGAGTTTTCCTTGAAAGACCACACTGTCAGACAAGAAAATCGGGTTTTTCCTGTCGTGTATTCTGTTTTAAATAACAAAAAATTGGAGTGGTTGGGCAAAACCTGTATTGACCAAAATCTGTTGTAATGCTGTTGATACCAGATCCCCTTGTTTGTCAGGAGGACATCAAGGCTCTGAATCTTCACACTGCTTTTTCCCTTTCATGAAAAGATATTCTGCAGCTACTAATGGCTACCCCGAGTCCATGTCCTTGCTCCCTATTTTCCATATCTTATCCATCAGACGTCTTATGCACCAATTTGTTTTTATTTTGCAGACTGTAAGCTCTTGTGTCAGAGGCTTGTCACACAAGGTAATGTGCTGGGAAGAGATGCCAAAAGAAATCAGTAGCATCTTATCTCCATTCTTTAAAGATTATTTTAGCTAATAAATATATTCTTCTGCAATGATAAGGTTGCTCATCTAAATACTGCTTAATTTGTTTAATTGTGGGGAAAGCAGAGAAAAATCCATCTGTACAAATCAGTGAAAGGGAATCTTATGATTGGTATAATCTCTAAAATTAAATTGGATAATGTCTGCATAATGATAGGATTTGCATGGCTCTTTAGACCTCCTGCCTTTGAATAAGTTCTGATGTAATTACTATATTTGTCTGCTTTGTGGCATTGCCAGAACTCAAATTTCTTTTTGTTATTTCAAGGCATGGTTAAAGAGTCTGGATCTGAAGGAAGGGTTACTTAATTTTTAGAGGAATAATCGAGTATATTTTTGGTTACAAATGTTGTCAAAGCCTGAGTACTTGGATTTAGAGCTGTGTCTAGCTGGACACGTCTTTGCACTTGGCTAGATTGTTTCTTTCATTCTTGTTAATCAAAGCTATTGAAACAGTATAAATTGGTGTCTGTAAATTCTGAATGTGGGAATGTTTACATTTTAGATAGTTCTAAATTAAGTGCTAGCATTGCTATTAAATACATTCCATTTCTATATTAAATGTACTTGTGGTTGTGCAGTGGGTATTTCAGGCCATCAGAGGTGAGCTGTGAACAGTTGGGGTTAATTGTGACCACCTGACTTCAATAAAGGCATCTTTGCCCACCACCTGATGCTAATTTGGGTAATAAAGCAGAATTTCTGTGATTGGGTGCTTGGTACAGCCAAGGTGTGCCATGTACTCCTGACCTTTGGGCTGGGCTTAGGGGCAGAAGAGTTTTCTCTTTGTTCCTGAGAGGATTTCATTTCCTGGGCTGAGCTCCTGTGCATTGCTGGGCTGGGATAGGTACGTGCATCCTGTTTCTGGCAATTCTGTGGGCACTTGGTGGGAGAGGAGTGAAAACTTTCTTTGGAGCTGAACTGTGAGTCTTTTTTCTTTGTTTGTTTAGTTTTGCTAGCAAAAAGCGCCCAATAAAATCCTGTCCCTGCTCTGAGGGGATGGGGTGCCACTCAGTGGATGAGGGACTTTGAGCAGAAAGTGGCATCACAGAACCACTCTCTGAAATGCTTTGGATCCTGTCCCTGGTGCTACTGATCAAAATAAGGTTGAGGAGAGTGTGGCCGTGTCTGAAGTATTTAATGGCCTTTTAAAAACATCCTGGTGGTGGATTCTTGATTCGGCAGCCTGGGAATTGTAACAGGGGAGGTTGAGATAGAGCCACGATTAATGGCTCCTCCCTGTGTCCCTCTGCTCTGCTTGGCACTCGGGTATTGCAGGGGAGTGGAACTGCCTTTCTTTTCACTAAATAGCTGCTGAGAAGGAGAAGAAATGCACACAGCTCACCTCTGTCCCGGTGCTTTACAGTCTCTGTGTTGCTGGGCAGCTTGCCTCAAGTGGAGCTATTTTAAAAGAGGAGAAGCTGTGGAATTAGACCATGTAAAAATGATATTGGAAAAAAAACTTGCCTGAGCCAGTTTGGTTATAGATTTCTGCTTAGACAACACGAAAATGTTATTTGCTGGAGACCTGTTTGCAGAAACAGACTATTTAAAATGCTCCTTTTGAACTTGTTTTCTTCATGCTGTACGACTCTCCCTGCAGGTGATGAATGATTCCACTTTGCAGTAATTGCCGTGAAGGCCTGAAATGACCTACAGCTGGGCTCCTTAATGATCCAAGGTCTTGGCTCCTTCTGTGCTCCCAGCTGTGATGCCCTCAGGATGTCCAAAATGGAGCTCCTTTTCCAACCTTAAATCTTCACCAACTCCCATCTTCTGCAGCAGCTTGCACACTTTCCTCCCAAGATTTCCAAGCAGTTTCCTAAACAGGAAACTTCTTTTTAAAAACTTAGACCTGTAACTAAAAAGAGCCAAATGAGGAAAAACTAATTATTTGCTGTGGCTCTGCAGCCTGATGTAATGATGTGAAAAGGTGCTATTTATAGTCAATGTTCTTAATCTCGAATGGTTTAAATATTTGGTGAAATCTCATATTTAGAACAATTGCATCATAACAGGAGAATATTTAAATGGAGTTTGTGTAGGCCGCTGCTTTTCTCAGAAAGTTCTTGTGAAGTTGTGTGCCCTTCTTTTGTACTGCAGTAGGAAATTAGGCACCCAAGAACTTGAAATAATTAACTTTTAAATGGCCACGTGTTGCTAAACAACTTGAGATAGAAATGCTGCTGGGACAGCCTCCACTGTGAGCACATGAACAACTTGGTGCATTGAAGGAACAATTTCTCTCTCATATCTGCCCTAGAGGGCTTGCTGCAAATGGAACTTTTACAGATGTGAGAGGCATGCCACAGATGCCATTCCTTGGAGTATTAATTTTACCCTGTTTTCCTTTATTGTTGAATATTTATGTTAACAGGAGAGGCCTTTCACAATGTCTCACTGTGGGAGGTCTGTAGGGTAAAAGCAGTCCCTGGGCTCCAAGTTGGTATCTTCTTCCTTTCCTAAGCTTGCAAAGGTGGAATGGATTCTCAAAGACTCCATTTTTGCTAATTTTAAGACTAGCACACATTTTCCAGCAAATGAATGCAGGAAGTGGTTTTTAAGCTCTGAAGGCTGAAACTGCCATCTAGCAGCCTGATGCAGTCTCCTGCAAAGCTAAACTGGGCAGCAGGTGAATTTGCTCAGTATTTCTGTGGGTTTTGTCTGCCTTCATGCTGAGCTCATACACAAAAATAAGGAGGCAGCAGAACAATAAACCACTCCAGCACAGTGCTGCTGCTGATTGGAAGGAGGCACATGGGAGCAGATGGAAGGGCCCTTCATTTAAATCCACTGATGAGGGATAGGAATTGTTCTGGCTCAGTCCTTATTTTCTCTGACTTGACTGAAGACCTCTGCTTTCCTTTGGCAAGTATGTTTTGTGGGAAGAAAAAAAGGCTCTTTTATCATAAAATGCTTTTCTTGGAATTGTCAGTTTACTACTTAATTTTAAAAGTTTTTCTCTTTTTTTTCTTTGCGGGTAACGTTCATTAGTTGTGTGAGAAATCTCCATTTATTTCTCTATTTTTTTATCTGAAGTTTTGGTATTTAAATGTTAAGTTTTATGCTGGTAATGTCAGCATCTTGTAACATCAGCAGTTAGTGGGAAATCAGCAAAAATTAAAATGAGGGTATAAAATTACATGTAGTCTTTGTCACGTTGGTGTCAGGGTTCTTTATTTTTAGACAAAACTGAAATCTGATTCTCATTGGGGGATGTTATGTTTTAGCTGAAATCATAATGCAGTTTTAAAATATGAGACTCCATGCTAATGAAAGAAGCATCAGGACTATTTGTGGGTGATTTGTTTTTTGGTTTTGGGGTTTTTTTTTTTTTAGGGAATATTTCATTTGCAAAAAACCCAGGTAAAACTTAGAGAATGTTTCTGGTTAAAAAGAGGAATGCAGTCAGACAGGCTGAGTGTCCAGAGTTCTCTTTAAAAGCCATCAGTTGGAGTGCTTCAGTAACTCGTATAAAGTGGTACCACTCATAAATAGGAGGTCAGCTTTTTTCTTGGCTTCAATGCTGAAAGGTCTTTACTGACTTGCATCATTATGGATTTTTTGGCTCTAAAACTTTGGAGTAAGAACTCTATATATGGAGATTGTGTTCATTTTGAGGTCTTACTCGTCCGTATTTCATGAAACAAAATCTGTCTTCTGCTGGAAGTGTTAACTGAGCAGTTCATCTTACTGAAGGAGTTTTAGTTCTGATTTGTAAAAAGTTCTGATTTGGTTTTAGTTACGATTTGTAAGAAGATCACTTAGATTTTTTTTTCTGTTTATATTTTGGGCTTTGTTGTAGTGAAACTCACCTTGTATGTCAGTTAAGGTGTTTTGAATATCCACTTTTGCTTGACAATATTGTGGCTCGGAGCTTGTTGTATTTGGGAGGTTTTTTACTTGTTCTGTTGTGTTTCTTGTTTGGATGTTTGCTTTTGTCACCTAATTTCTGCCATTGAGATGCAAATAGGAGAAGCCACCCCTGGTGATGGATCCCAGAAGTGTCCTACTTACCCACGGAGCTGTGTTTCTGAGAGGTTTCTACCTTCACATGGGAGGTGGGGATTCTTCAGCAGTGTCATTGCTGGAAAAAATCCCTTTCACCATGTCACTTCAATTCTGCTCTGCAGAGAGTGGTGCTTCAGTCAGCACCGATGCTGCTGGGGAATTGTCCTACTCCATTTTTCCTGCTTGCCTGGAGGTGTTACACAGGACCCACAAGGGCAGGAAAAAGCCCTTGTATCTTTTTCCTTTGAGCAGGAAAAAATGCCTTTCTGATGTGGGTGGAGGGAGAGTGGGTGGTTCTCCTTGGCTGGTTAGGAAACACTGCTTTTATGTAATCTCTTTTCACACTCCTGCCATGTGTGGAAAATAAAGTTTGGGTGTGGACATAATATCCTTCCATTAAGAGTACCTGGGAATTGAGTGGCTGGCAGAGTGATTTTATGGTTCTGTGTTGGGTAAATGGAAGCCAGACCTCAGAAGTTTTTGCCTTGTGCTGTCTTAAGGAAACATTGAAAAATGAAAGCCCACGCTCTTAAACCCAGTGTCTTTCCCCAGAAAATGAAACCTCTCTCTCTGGAGCTGCAAGGCACTCAAAAGATTTTAAATGTGGAATTTTTGGTAGAGATGGCAGCTGGCCTTTGGACAGGAAGGGAGCTGCACCTTTCAGGGATGACTTGGTTTTGCCCTTCACCTCCTTGTCCCCCCCAGTGGACTCTGCTGTGTTTGTTTGCCCTTTCTCCTGCATTTGCAGCACCTCCTCTCCATTGCCTTGGTGTTGGTTTCCCTGGGAGGCCCTTTTCTGCTGGGCTGTCAGGGTCTCTGTTCACAGTCTGGTCCCATCATGTCATCCTGCTTTTCCTCCCACCCCAAAGCACAGATCCCTTCCAGTACATCTGGGCTGTGCTTCTCTGGGATGATCTACAGGAGGGAGAACCTGTGGTTCCAGGAGAGGTGTGGGCTGAGGAGCAGCCTCTGCTTGTGGAAAGGATCCTGCTGAGCCAGGGGACGTGGAGTCAAGCAGCTCCTGGAATAAAGGGCCTGCAGTGCCTTGCTGCAGCAGCTCTGTGACATCAGCTGTCCTCCAGTGTGGCTTTCGTCCTTAAAACCTTTGCCACCATTGAGCTGTGACACTGCTTTAATGTGCTCTAAATTTGGAATTGAGGTTTCTCTCTATATGGTCCTTAATCGAAAAATGTAATTTTTAGAAAACTGAGCAGAAATCCCTTTGGCCCAGCAGGAATTGAGGACCCTTCTGAATACCAAGTCCTACACTCAGCTTTATTTCTTACTCTGTTTTCTGTCATCTCCAGATAATACTCACAATCCACAAACACAGCAAGAGAGAAATGTTCTGTGAAACAAACTCAGTTGACTGTATATTGTGACAGGAAATGTAGGTAGTGAGGAGACTTGATTTTTGGGACACTGCTGGTGGGATTAGCTTGGATAAGCCAGACAGGCCATGAGTGTCTGCAAGGGGCATTGCTTCTGCACAAGTTGTGGTTTAGTGCCAAAACACAGCTTAGCTTAATGCCTTGCTTGAGTGGGTTATTCTGTATGTGCTGCTGCAACTACCATATTTCTCACTTCTTGCCTTTCATCTTTATAAATCAATTGCTTCTATTATTCTTTGCTTTTAATAATAATAAAAACTGAGCCAAAAATATCCCCGCCCCTTTTCCAGTACTTGATTTTGTCCAGGCATATAGCAAAATTAAAGATGGTTGATGTCTGTACTGAGAATTAAAATCTGATTTAAGTGCTTTAATATAATTTTTTGCTCTGCTAATGCAATTGATGTAAATTGCAAATATTCCTTAACAGCCTCAACTTGAAAACTTTATGCACTTCTCAGAATGAAATAAACTTCCTAAATGGTAGTATTCTCACATCAATGTAGAGCAAACAGGCTATGATGGACCTGGGAAAAACACTGCTGCTGGCACAGAAATCCAGAGAAGAACTGCTTTTTCTTTGCCTGTTTCCTCCTGATGGCTGGTACTGCAGCTTTGAGTGGAAATTGGAGAACTGGGTTTGTCTTGGGAGATACTGGGCATAAATCAAACTCAGCAAAGCCAAGTACACTCCTTGGATCATACCAAAAAAAGGCTTTAAAAATAATGGCTTCCTCTGGGGGCTTGCCTGTATCATACCAAAAAGGAAAAGAGTGAAGACATAAAGCAGGTGGTGTGGCCCAGTGTGGCTGTGCCTGAGGAGTGCTCTGTTGTGGGGTGTTTCAGAGCTTGCTTTAGTCATTTGAACTTTCCCCAGTGTTTGGTTGAGTTTGATGGGGCTGTTCTCACACAAGTGTGGGCGAGTGAGGAGACCTGGGGTGGGGAGAGCTGAGTAAGGGCTGTGTGCCTCTGGCAAAGGCAGGTGTAGCTGCCCAGTGGTGTGCAAGGTCAGGGAATGAAAATAAGAGCAGCTGCCAAGGTGTGTCTCACCCTGTGGTTGGTCACTGGCTTGGAGGGTGGAGATCCCTCAGTAAAGATCCCATTGTGCATGGGGAACTCTGGGTGTCGGCTCTCCCAAATCACCTGGCTCTGGTGATGGTGTTCCCTGGTTCTCTTGGGTGTTGGGTTTTCTGGGAACTGACCACTTGTGTGCTTTCTGCCCTCTTCACCCTGGCCCTTCCTTCTGCTGAGGTTATTTGTTTGTTTTTCAGATGAGACCCCTTTTGCTCTTCCTGCTACATCTGCGCCTCTGATGCACTCCTCTGCAGGCAAGTTCTTTCTGCTCCCTTTGTCTGAGTACCTCCTGCCTTTCTGGCCTCTTTAACGCTTTCCCACTAGTCTGCTTCTACTAAAAGTCAGCATGGGTCCAAGAATAGCCTCTGTCACATTTTTCAGTTTTGACTTTTCGGTTGATCTATTCCAGATTTTAATACGCATTCATTTGTTTATGTGGTAAACTGTTTCATAAACAACATTCAGCCATCTGTGAATTCTTGGACCCTTGATGCAGGAGAGAAGTTGATACTGTTAACAGGTTAACACATCAGAGCATAGTTGCTTTACTGATTTAGCAGAAAGATTTAATCTATAGTAACTTTCTGCAGTATTTTAAAGAAGTAAAATTTGCACCTGTAGTATTGATTTAGAGGTTTTTATTAGGTACACCATCCACAAATTCCCATTTTAAAAAAGGTGTCAAAAAAAGACTTTGCTGGCACATGTATGTGCAATATGTTTATGCCCAAGCATCCACACACCCCCTCTCTCTGTCTCCCTTTGCCACCCTCCTGTTCTGACTTTGTTAATATTGGCCCCTGTACTTGTCTGGCATCTTCAGCTTTACTGAGATCTTTGCACTGCATAAAGTTGCTGCTTCTTGAGCCTCTTTCTCACTTCTCTCCTAGAAGTGAAGTAGAATAGCTTTAAGTGATACTGTGTATTAATGGCTTATAGTATCCATGCTATCCCTTGGAAGAGCCTTTTAGTAGCTAAAATCATGTGAACCTGTTGAAAGTTTGCACTGACTTTGAGAGCACTTGCATTCTCTAACTTTCCTTTCTATCCACGGTCACAGAAAAAATTCTGGACTTGCAGGAGCAGCCAGGTAGCACTAAGTCGCTTGGTCAAGAGGATTTTACTGCAGTCCCGCTTGATCCTGCTCCTTCTCTTCCCTCCTTCTCTCCTCTCTCAGCTGATCCCTTTAAAGAGCACACAGCCTTTGGTACCCTCTCAGATGGATTTCCTGCAAGAGGCACTTACAAAGAGAGCTCCGGTGAGGTTTATAAAGAACCCATGAAAAATGCCAGAAACCCCTTTCTTGCAGAGGGAAATGATAAAGACATTTCAGAGATGAAATACTCACAACCCCCATTTGCTAAAGAAGAAGCAGCCATTTTATCTCCAGCTAAAGAAAAAACACAGCTAGAGGGCCCTAAAGAATTACCTAACCTGGAGAAAACACCTGCACAGCAGCTGAAAATGTCTCCAGAATCTCCCCAAGATTTATTTGAAAGAAACGAGGAAGATCTGTTCTATAACAAAGACAAGTACAGAGGAGCTGGTGATCATGGTGAAAAAGGGGTGCTGAAAGAAGACCCTCTTAAGAGGGAAGAATATGCAGACTTCAAACCATTTGAGCCAATATGGGAAGTCAAAGGTGCTAGTCACGGACTGAGCAGCATGAGAGAGGATGTTGCAAGTAAGATAGATGCCAAGCTGGAGAGCAGTTTGGATGACAAATATGGTGTGGGTAAGCTGAATGTGCAGAAGGATTACGAAAGAGAGAGTGAAGGCAGCGCTGAAGAGCCCTCCTTCCCAAGCACCCCAGAAGCTGTGAAAGAACCTTCCCAGACTTACATCACTTGTACTAAATCTGACTCCTCTCCGAGTCCTGGTGGTAACAAAGGCAAATCTCTTTCTCCACTAGAGGAAGGCACTTCAGAAAATAGAACCGACGATGAGAAAAAGATTGCAGAACTGAAAGCTCAGACGGGCCCAGAAAAAGGGAATTTTGCTGCTGGAGCAGTTGGGCAGGAAGGGCAGGGAGCTGACCCTGCTAAAGCACAGGGGCTCCCGCCCGACAGCGCCGCAAACATGCCCGAGGGGCTCACTCCTGACCTGGTGCAGGAGGCGTACGAGATGCACGATGCAGCCTGCCCCAAGCTGCCTTATGAGCCCAGGATTGATTTAGTGCAAACCTCCGAGGCGGCGCAGGAGACGCTGAAACCCGCGGCGCAGATCTGCCCCTCCTTCGAGGGCTCGGAGGCGGCTCCATCTCCAATACTGCCCGATATTGTCATGGAAGCCCCGCTGAGCTCCGGCTCTGCTGGGGCAGAGGCATCTGCTGGGCAGCTGGAAGCTTCCCCCCTAGAAACATTTATGCCCACTGCCAAGTATGAGAATGTAAAAGAGCTTGAAAAACCTCCTGTGTACCAAGAGGCGGTGAATGTACCACTGACACAGGCCCAGGAAGCAAAGGAGACATTGGCATTTAAACAACCTGATGCTGAGAGCAGCACCACTCCTGAAGATCTGGAGACTCCTTATATATCTATTGCATGTGACTTAATTAAAGGAACAAAGGTCTCTGGTGAATCTCCTCCATCTTTCACAGAGTATTCCAAGACGCCGGTAACAGAAGGCATTTCTCAGGATGTGCCTGAAGACAAGGAGCTAGATGGAACCCTGTCTCCACAGTTTGGAAAAGCTGGCCTGTTTAACAGCCAGATGATATCTGACTTTGCTGAGGAAGCAAGTGAAGATCCATCTCTCCTCTCAAAAAGTAAATCCAGTGAGAGTATTGAAACCGATGAAGAACAGGAGGAAGGACTGGTGGATTCAGTAGCTGCCACGGGCAAGCCTTATCTGGAGTCATTCCAACCCGAGCTGGACTCTTCCAAAATTGTTTCTGCCCCACCATCTGAGCCAATACCTGCAAAAATAACCAAGGCAGATAAGATTCCTCTTCAAATGGAAGAGCTAGATGCTTTGGCTTATTCAGCTGATGTATCTGTTGCTATGGAACCAAAAACAGGAGATGACAAAGCTCTCTCACCCATGGAGTCTTCCCCAGTCTCAGTGGAAGATGACTTTGTGATGTTGGGTCATCCTAAAACTGTTCCTGAATTTGTGACAGAAGCCACTGACCGAGAAATAATGCACCAAGATGAAGGTGAAGACATCAGTAAGGTGATCCAGGGTGAGAAGAGGCAGTTGCCTTGCCCCGAGCTGCCCTGTGATCTGTCTGTGAAGAATGTAGAAGTAAAAGCTGAGGAAGATGTCAATGCTTTGAAAAAGTCTTTGGAGGCTGTGGACAGAGAAGTGCCTGAAGTATCCACCATGTCCTTACCAGCCACAGATACCTCACCTTTATCTGCTGAAAAAGAGATAGTCAGTGTAGTAAAACCAGGAGCTTTTGAGAAGGAAGCTGAGAAAGAAGCTGCTTCTGTTAAAGAAAAGAAAAAACCTACTGCTGTATTTTCAGCAAAGCTGAATAAGTCTTCAGGTAATCTGTGTATGCTGTCTTGCAGTTTGCTAATCTGCATAATTCTTTAGCTAAACTTAAGCATGTCTTGACTCTTTCTAAATCACTTTCTGTAAACTTCTCTGTAGGCCAAGGGTAAGAAAATGTCAGTGCCTGCACTTGTACATTTTTCATATTCTGATTGCTTTAGTACCTTTTTTCTGTTTATCAGGATTGGACTCAGCATCTCCAGGTTTCTCCTCCAGCTCTGCTGCTCGTGGTCTGTTGATGCAGGAATAAGTGACTGCTCACTGCAGGCCCTTCCGTGGTTGTCCACAGGCTGGGCATGGGGTGGCCTCCCAAACTCTGAATCTGGGATGCTGTGTGCACATGATTTGAAGAGGCATTTCTTCCTTTTCATTAACAGTTCAGACATCAGACTGTAAAACTCAGGAAAATACCCCTGCTACTCCTGTATGTGCCTGGAATGTGGAAAAGAGCCTCTGCATCTCCAGCCTGCATTAGATCAAGGCTAGGGGGTTAAACCAAGTGGTGAACTGTGCAGGTTACTGGAAAAGTGGTCATTAAGGAGTTGAATGTTCTGCAAACACTAAAACTGGTTTGTGCACAGCGCAGGTATTAATTTCTGTTTCTCTTTTCAGGTGGAGCTTGCACTTCAGTGTAGTTAATTTTTCTTACAGTAATGTGCAGTTACAGTAGCAGGAAGTTGTATTCTTTTCTCTAAACTAAACACCTCATGATTTTGCAGTTTTTTGTAGATTAGATGAGTACTTTGCTTTTCTTGATATTGCAGCACTCTGCTGCTACTTAAGCTTTGACCAGAAGCAATCACACCCAAAAAACAGCTACTGCAGAAAGCGCAGTGCTCTAAATAGAAAAGCAGGAGTTAGTTTGACTCAGCAGCAGTACTGTATTTATGCAGTAGCTGCAGCCTACTGTTCATAAAATAGGATTACAGAATTCCCAGAGTTGGAAGGGAATAGCAGGTCTGTGTTGAAGTCAACATCAGTGTTGGTGCAATTGAAGTAGGTTTGGGAAATAAGGTAGAAGATGTATTTTTTTTAATATTTACCTTTGCAGTTTCTCCTATCTCACCTCCTCTATATGTACAGGTAAGGCAGAAAGGAGAGTTTTGCTTTTCCTTTGGGGCAAAACTTGATTGATAACCTGCACTGCTAAAACTCTTGGTGTGTCTGTGTGTTCTGTGAAGGCTCCTTAGGCTTCCAGCACATAGAACTGTCTAGAGAGCAGCTGTGTGTCTTGGACTTCATGCCAAAGGGTTAATTGCTTAGAGCTCAGACTACTTAAAAAAAAAAAAAAAAACAACCAAGCAAAACGCTGCACTTAATATAAGAGCTTTGTGTTAGTTTTTTTTTTAAGGAGACCTTTGCAGAGGGCCTTTAATCATTGCACAGATGTAGCAGGCTGGGGGTGGCAAGTCCCTGCCTGGGGAAGGCAGCCCCTCACTCTGGGTCTGAGGAGGCCACAGCTGCTGCTCTTCCATGCTGGGGAGCTGCCACAGGAGCTGCAGAGCAGAGAGGAGGAGCTGAGCAGTGTCATTGCTCTCCCATCCATGGCCCAGTGCAGGGACAGCGCCTAGATCTGTGCTGGGAGCTGCAGCCTCTCAGTGTTATGTTCCCTCTGGAGAGTAGCTGCAGTTTTCATTTTTGACATGCTGTGTTCTTTGGGAAGAAAATTTTTTGCTTTATGCCGCAGGAATGCTTGTTTAAAGATAAATAGGTGAGAACACCAACTCAAAAATGGGCCTTTTTTTTTTCTGGATTTTTCTCCGCACTCTGCTGTGTTGCAAAATACAGAATTGGACTTCAGAGATAAGCCACAAACAACATCAGTTGTCTGCTTTAAATACCACACTGCTTAGGCACCATTTCAGAGTGTCATTGAAGAACTAACAAGGAGGGATTGTTCATCACAAGGCCAAGTGCATCTGTGCATGTGTTTGGCCTTCTGAGTCTACCTTTGTTTGGGGCTTTTTTTTTTCCTACCCATCAGTGGAACTGAAATAGATTTCACTGTGTCTTAAGACTTGTGGAATTCAGCTGGTGTGATGGTGTGACTGATGCTTGTTAAAGCTTTAATCTGAGCTGCCTTACTGGTGCACTTAAATCCAAGGTTGTGGAATGCTTACTTAACAGTGCTATTTTTTGGAAGCTAACCTAAATGCCAGTGTGTTGTAACTTCCCACAGCCCCAGCGGGCTGCGGGGAGCTAACAGGGATTCTAAAAGAGTTGCTGATCCTTTTTAAACTTCCCCACTCCACTCAAGCAAATGTAAAGCTTTGAAGAGCCTCCTGGGTAGAAGGAGGTTTGTGAAATGTTGCCTGGCATGCCCTTGGGTAATCTGGACAGATTTAAGAAACACATAAAAGCAAAAAAACCCAAACCCAAATAAATTCAGAGCTGTGGGTAACAACTGGAACAAGTTTAAGGGCAAACACCCCCCTGCAACCCCAGCATTCTCTACTGTCTTGAATACAGTGTTTTGATTTCTTTTCCCCCAAGTTTGTATTTCTCAGTAGCTGCTGTATTTGGCTTTGAGCAAATAGCCTTGCTTCTCTGTCACCCTCACAGAGCCCAGATCCCCATTCCTGAGCTCCATCAATGCACTGCTGCTAGGGTGTGATCTGTGGGTGCAGGTGCTGCTGCCCAGCTCCTGCAGGAGGTGTGAGCACCAGGCACTGGGGAGCCGTGGATTAGGGCCAGCCTGTGTGACAGGGCTTGAATGCCATCTAGTGTTTGTCACCGTGGTGGAACCTCAGTGCCCGCCGGATGGGAAGGGATCCAGCCACCTTTGGAGAAATTCCCAACTCCTGAGATGAGTCTGAGAGGTGAAAGCTAAAGATACATGTTACATGTCTCAGCCCTTCTGTTGCACAGACTTTCTGCTCTCATGTTATAGATCATTAATCCTCCCCAAGCCCATGCTTTCCACAAAGCTGGTTTCGATTGACAGGATGTGGAGGTTTTTATATTATTGCAGACTCAAAACCTTTGGCCGCAGCAAAGTTATGTACTAAAATGGAAATTGGCAGTTTAAATCCCTCAGTGTGTCCATGTTGAGTATTACACTAATATTTGGAAGTAATGTTGGGATCTTTACCATCATGACACTCAGTTTCCCAGAACACCCTTGTTTCATGGTGGGTTTGACCACCAGCTCTGTGGACATTCCCTTCAGATTAAATCTAACTGGTTTATTTGCTTTCATTGCAGGCACTCAGAAATGTAGCTAATGAATAATACTTTACTTTTTCTGGATTTTCTTGAGGGGGCAAATACAAAGGTGAAGCCCAGGTGGGCAATGTGCTTTGACAGAGTGGTACTAATGCTGAATCTTTCCTTTCTCCCCCAACAACACGGGGGCAGAAATCAAATACTTCCTGTGATGCTCTAACAGAAATCGGGTCATTGCAGTTGTGGGAAGCTTAAATGACATTAGAAGTTCTGCCTGCTACCAGCTGTACCCATTTGGGGAATTTCTGTTATTTTCTGTGTTTGTAGGGAGTTAAATAGAGCCACTCAGCAAATGGGAGGTGTTTGGTTTTGTTTGTTGTTTTCACTGGAGAAAAAATGCCTTAGGATGTCTCTGAGTTTTTTTCAGAAGCAGATTGGTAAAATTCCATTTAATTCAACGTAAAATATCTTGATTTAATTTCATCTCATTGTATTCTTAGATTCTTTGCTGGTTCAGGTCATCTTTTATGCTACTAGGTAGGGTTCCAGAGGGCAGAGAATTTGCAGAGGTGGAGGAGGAAGAATGAGGACAAAAGCAAACCCAACGAGTGAGATTTTTCTGAAGGGAAGACACGGACCTGCTGTGCTTCATTCAAGCTCTTGTGACCCCTGTTGAGAGACAGTTGTGTTGCTGAGGCTGCTGCAAGAGCAAAGCCTGAGGGAAGGAAGTTCCTTCAGAGTGGCAGAATTAGGGAGAAAATGGAGCATTTGGGCCAAGTTCACAACTTTGCCAGGTAGGCAGCAGCACTGGGGAGAGCAGAGGGAGGTGCAGTGCAGAGCTGTTGTCAGTGCCCCTGCTCAGGGTGGTTTAACTGTGAGTAGTGAGTGAGTAAAGCACTCCCTGCCCTGCCAGGCAGCAGCCCCGGGGAGCCTGGGGCGTTCCGTGACACGTGTCCAGAGCTGATTGTGTCTGAGCTGTCTGGGGGCCCTGATAACGCCACCTCCTCTGTACCTGCTGTTCAGCCGTGCTCGAGAGGCAGGTGTGCCGTAGCCCTGCTGGAAACAGAGCTGCTCCAGAGCTTTGGCACTGCTGGTGCCCGGCTTGGGTGCAGAGTAGGGTCCCCTCTGGCCTGGAAAGCAGCTGGATTCCATTATGGGTGTGACTGTGGAGTGGTGAGAGTGAACACTGAGCACGCAGAGAGTAAAGAGCAGGATCTGGAGGCCAGGGAGGAGCTCCTGGGGAGCAGTGAGGGCACAGTGGAGACATGAGAAACACGACTGGTGGTGCAGCCGCTCTGCTGTGGCCCCAGCAAACTCTGGTGAGACAGAGTTGCATAAATGCGCTATTTTAAGTAGAAGATATAAAGAATAGAAATATGAAATGAAGAGGTTTTAATTTGGTATCTTTAGAAATGTGATAATTAGTGGAAAGATCTTAGAAAGCATGATGTTTTGGCAAATTTAGTGACAGTGCAAGTGTGGACGGGGACTCACGGGTTTTGGTGGTTTCCAGTTCAGCTTGAAGACGGAAGCAGATTCTCAGATGTGTTTTTTACTTTTTTTGATACAGTGCAACTTTTCACATTTGCTTGCACTGTGATGTTTGAATATACACTCCCTGTTCCCTCCTATTTTGGATTTGTTTGGATTTACCTGTTGAAATTGGAACTGAAATGCACATATTTGTACAAGTTAAAAAGAGACGTAACTGGTCTCGCTGTCAAAGGGCGCCTTAAATGTATGTAGCAGTTGAAGTCAAAACCAGGGTGTCTTTGTAGTAATCTTTCTCAGTGTAAGATTGTTCTAATGAAAAGTGAAACTGTGTTTGAGGTCTGAATCGGGATCTCTAGCCCTCCTGCAGTATTTTCATGGAAATGTGGGAATGCCCTTTTCTAGTTCTTAATGGTGTACTAGATTTTTTAGAGGCTTTGGAGCAGTCCTGGGAAGATTTTAGCTTTCTATTGTTAGCTCCAGATCTTAAGAAGAAACTCCAGATTGGAAAAGAAGTTGTGGTTTTTTTCAGCAGGGATGGAAACAAAACAGCAACAGGATTCCCACAGCTCTTCTCTTTCAGATTCAGAGCTGTAGTTCACTCTCCTCTTCTGTTTGTGCAATTCTATACGTTGGTGCTGTAAACTGTCAGGTTCCTGTTTTTATTTAAATGAAGGGAATACTTAATTGTCAGGTCAGCAGCTGCCAACGGAAAATGCTGATGTAAAACAAAAAAAGGGGAAGGTGTTTGCTTGTAGGAATTAGGTAAAGGACTGAGTAACTTTTTCTGCAGCCTTCCTTAAGAGGAATAAATACGGCTGAGGACTAAAGATACCAGCAAAAGGATTAATCGTTTTCATGAGCCTCTGCTTTTGTTCCAGGCACAGAAAGGGTCCTTTTCTGTTTCCCTTCACGCTGCTTGTTGTGAAGGGAGAAGTGTTACAAAGATGTCTCTGTTAGTCCTCCGGCAGGCAGACATTAGTTTACAGAAACCCGAGGGGAAGCCATACATCTGGGAGGTTTGTAAACGCCTTTGAACCTCTGTTTGAAAAGCAATCTATTTCAAGCTCGTCTGGTAACTACTTTTAGCCGGGCCGCGAAAAGCCGCTTAGCGCGGCCGGGCTTCGGAGCCCTCGCTGCCGCCCGGGCACCGGGGCCGAGGAACCGGGCGTGAGGCGCTGCCCGGGGCCGGGGCTGAGGCGGGGG